>JACXGI010003048.1:49135-66576 GCA_016801175.1 Esox masquinongy | reverse complement strand
CTAGACTGAGAGACCATTTAAAGGCCTTTGCAGGTGTTTTGAGTTAATTAGCTGATTAGAGTGTGGCACCAGGTGTCTTCAATATTAAACCTTTTCACAATATTCTAATTTTCTGAGATACTGAATTTGGGGTTTTCATTAGTTGTCAGTTATAATCATCAAAATTAAAAGGAATAAACACTTGAAATATATCAGTCTGAGTGGAATGAATGCATACATTATACAAGTTTCACTTTTTGAATGGAACTACTGAAATAAATCAACTTTTTGATGATATTCTAATTATATGACCAGCACCTGTATAAGTAAACTGGAATTACCTACTTTGGCCATTGTTTTTATCATGATACATTTTGCTGTAATATGTTATAGTCCTGTGTAATGAAAACATGTGGTTTTAAGGTTACAACACAGGTAATTATCAGATATGTTTCTGTTCCCTAACTATTGGGGTGATGATATCATAAAAGATCATATTGTTTAAAAGTATTATTTTGTTGCAGTCTAAAGCCTAATGAGTTGATGCTTAATGATCTGTGAGTAACTTTGTTTATGCGTTAACATTACATGATATTTAATTATATAGGGTGGATTGTTATGGAAGTTTCTTGAACTAATGTACATTTTAGAATTGTCTGCTTTTCTTTTTCCTGGTATGTAACTCGGGTCTTCAGTTGTTTGTGACACGTCTGAATGATATCAGTTGATCATTGGGTTCTCTGACCCTTTGTTAATCTGCCTAAAACAATAAGGGTATCAGCCCTTTGTTCTTCAGGAATGTGGCCGGCTGTCATTTACAATGTTCCCCAAGCCCCTACGGGGAATTAGGGGCAATTTGCTCATTTGGGTAAACACTAGGGACAGGATAGGTAAACACACAACTGGGGGCAGGAAGGGATGAGGAACATAATGTTGTCTTACCAGGATGAATATGCAGATTCGTACCCCCACCACTTAGTTGTATAAGTATTGATGATTCTCTAGTTACATCAAAGATCCCACTGACCTTGTATCTGTGTGTATCTCTCTATTTGCAAATAAACTGCTAATTGTGCCAAGAGAATTTTGTCTCTGTACCTACTTCCTAAAAAGTTCTCTTCGATGGAATTGACATCATAACAGCATTAACTTTTTCAGCAATTTGAGCTACAGTAGCTCGTCTGTTGGATCGGACCACACAGGCCAGCTTTCACTCCCCACATTCATCAATGAGCCTTGGCCGCCCATGACCCTGTTGCCAGTTCACCGCTTTTCCTTCCTTGGACCACTTTTGATAGGTATGGACCATTGCAGACCGGGAACACCCCACAAGGGCTGCAGTTTTGGAGATGCTCTGACCCAGTCGTCTAGCCTTCACAATTTGACCCTGGTCAATGTTGCTCAGATCCTTACGTTTGCCCATTTTTCCTGCTTCTAACACATCAACTTTGAGGACAGAATGTTCACTTGCTGCCTAATCCCACCCACTGACAGGTGCCAGGATAACGAGATCATCAGTGTTATTCACTTCACCTGTCAGTGGTCATAATGTTATGGTTGATCGGTGTATGTTTGAATTATGACTGAACAAAAAAAATGAATGGGGCGGATCGGCAATAATTTTTTCTGAGAGTGAAGAGCAGTTTTGAGCGGAGCAATGGGAAAGACGTGGAGTGGTGCGCAACCTTCGCTCCGAGAGCGATAAGTGGGATTTCCAATAGCTGAACTCCGCTCACATACTCTGATGGTGGGCCATCGGACAATACAGGGATGTGTAACAACCACTGTGGGTGGGAATGACATCACAAATGAAAACAATGTTTTATTGTATTTTCCACTTGACTCATCCGCTAGAGTCGGTCACCACATAAACATGTAGCCTAGCAGACCTTTATGGCATCATGCCAAATTGCTTATTCACTATTTGGTTAAACATGTGTTTTAATTTAGGAAAATGTGTCGCCATACAATATGAACAGCAGATTTCAGTTTACCAGATATTTGAGAAATTAATAAATAACAAAATGCATAACCCAGCCATTTGTGTATGCCTAGTGAAGAGCCTCAAATGACAATTTTCATCAAGTTGTGGCCGCACAATGCACTGGTTGGAAGCATATTTTTTGGGGGGAGTGGACAGAACATGCAAGTATAAAGAGAGTATTTTAAAAAGATTGAGATTCTGCTTCCCTCACTTCTGTGCCATACGTTGCGCGAAACAAGAGTATGTTTTAGTAGGTAGGTTTCAATTACCTCGTTCATAGGACCTGCAGTGGGAGCTGGGATGCGCCGTTGGGCAAAACTAAAATGGTTAAGCTAGTGTCTGCAAATAATTAACTTGTGCCGCATTAAGACATTTTAAATTAGGTAGGCTAACCTTACTTAATTTCAAATTTTGAAATGTAAAACTTTTAAAAAGTAAGTGGATCGTAATCCATCCTACCCCGATTCAGAATGTCTTTTTTATAGTCATGGCACACACCTTTTGTAGGAGCTAATGATGACTAAAATCAGAAATTGGCCAAATAACGATTTCATAATTTTGAAATAATCTAAAGTCTGGATTGTATAGTCCATTCTCTCCCAATTCAAAATTTTAAATTTTTATAGTTATGGAATTCTTGACTTAACCATTTCACTAGTAAGTTACAAATATATTGATGCCCCCCAGCATCAATTCTAAAAGCAGTTGATGTCAGCATGCGCTGATTGTTCCAGAATATGATTATGATACCAAAATGCATTTTCCCTTTAGCTGCCCAGAAACACCACACTGCTTACTAGTTATGTAGCTAAGTTTTTGAATGGTTAAAATTATATTCGCTATTACTACCAGCGGAAATACTGTTAAAAGGTATACTGAATAATTATTGAGCAACCATCAAAAATTGCGTGCTTTTCCTGAGTATCAGAGCAAAAGTTACTGGCATGCTTCACCAATTAAACAAATGCTAACTATCAGACAATAAGTTGTGTTAGTTATTTATTTCTGTTATAATTTACGAGTTCTCAAAAGTTCGACAAATTATGAATTCCAATTCTTGCATATTTCGTAATGGAAAAATATGATGAGTAAAAAAAAAGTTTTTTTGAAGGTAACGTTGAGCTATTTCAGCTAATTATTATCTATATTGCAGCCATGTTTATCTACACTGCACTGGATTCTGGGAGTCATAAGTTATATCTGACCAAAGATCTTAAAAAAGACAATTCACAAATCTGTCTGGAAGACAAACAAATGTAAATGACTCATTTCACCACCTTTCATCTTTGGTTGATTCGGATAAATAGACGTCAGCTCCTAGAACGTTTTTACACAATGATTATGATCGTTCGTTATTTCAACCAGAATATAAATTGTATATCATGGTTGCTAATTTTATCCATTTTTGTGCTAGCAGCATTATTTTAAGTTTAGCTAAAAATGACCCCAGGTGTGGTTGCAGTCAGAACCAGGATGAATATAAGTTACCCTTCATAACCGGATTTGGATAAGAATCTTGGATGCTGTAAATGTTTGAACATCTACACTATGAAATGAACCTCTCAGATTGACAGTATAATATTGTAAAGACTGTTTGAGGAAAATATAACTAAATATATGCATGGTCATACCGAACTATGATTGTTGCATAAATCGTAACTAGACGTTGCAATTATCCATTGTAAAGATAATTCTAATCACTGTGGTGTGACCATACCCTTTAGGGACCACACTAGCGCGATCACATCAGGTGTGATTGTAAGTGTCAAAGGGTTATTAGCTATTGACGACAAAAAACAAATATCCACAGAATGTCCATTATAAAACTAACTTTATCACTTCTTACTAAGCCAACTGTAAAAACAGTTGTGGTACATTACCTTGTTTATCAGTATATTTCTAATATTGTCCGTTATTTTTGGATATTGCCTAACGTATAATATCCCGCCTCCCATGTGGATATTATATCCCGCCTCCCATGCGTTTTCAGTAAACAGAGAAAATAAATTATAAAAATTAAATATCAAATATTAAAAGCTTTTTAAGGCTACTAAATAAGTCTATACATTTTAAAAAGGTCAGCATATATACTGGGTATATTTAATACATTTTTTGTAGGCTACAAGAGAATACATAACCCTGCACAGGCTACAAAAATCTTTAAGTGGAGAATAGACAAAAATGTGGGTTAACATTTTTCTTACTGTTTTAAATGTATTTTCGATTCAATTGGATAGAAAATACAATTGTATGATTGCAATGTATGACTTCAATCATTGATATTACTCCATGCGCACACCCCAACCTACAAAAAAAACAATGATACCTTCTTTACCTGCATTTTATGCATTTTATTGTCCAGCCTACCTTAAGGTGCAGAAGAGAATGGCTGATTTGTTTGGATTGTTTTAATGAGAAATTTAGCCTTTTGAAAAGCTGGCTTTTTCTGTCTAATATGGTCCACTCAAGGTTCTAGCATCACAACTATTACCACAAGGATTTACAAAGATGCCACAGCAAAAGGGCTTAGGGAAGATCACATACACACTGATGTACCTTGTATTATTTGTTCTCAGTGTATCATAGTTACCCTTTTCTCTTCTTCGACTATGTTATATGCACATGTATACAAAGCATGCATGTTAAAAGAATAATACATTAGGGTTATGGTCAAAGCATCAGTAGCCATGGCAAATACAATGATGAAAGTCAACAGTATGCTTAATGACATTTATGATAAGTTAACAAGTCAGAGTTAACACCCAAGAAAGATACACATACAGTAGTGCCTAAATACATCAGCACCCTTGCACTATTCCTTCCTTTTTTTAAAGTAAAATACAAAAACACTTTTGGTCTTCACACCCTGTTATTGGATTTAACATCACCATTTTTGATTTTCATTTTTGACTTTTCTCTCTGATTTTGATATAAGTCATGGCCTTTTCCATAACATTGTGACCTATTTCAGATTTTCATGACATATTTCACGATTACATGGTATATTTTATCGTTTAATGGCATATTTCAACATTTAGTGCCATATTTCATAGTGTATTTCATGATCACAAGGGATACTGTATGTCAATTATTGCAAGTGGGTGGTTTTTAGCCATCCAACAGCATTAGCGTCACAAACAGTTTTTTGCAGCATTAGCGGCTGTGCTGAGGTAAAGCAATTTTTCAAGTTTGTATGAAGAAAGATGAGAAAATAAATAAGATGAATAAGTCTGCATGTTCATAAGCTGACATTAAGGCAGCAGGAATAGGGTTAAGAAACAAACGCTAAGAGAGCTGATGTTTTCATAGTGCACGCTGTGGTTCAATCTTGCTAAACAGATAGCTCGAGATAGCGTATCATGCTTGTTTCAGAAACGTAGGGCACCTGTTTTGATGCGCGCCTGTTTTGGTGCAATACATCCAGTGCCGCAAGAGTGAAAGACAAACTCATAGTATCATCACAAAAGAACTAGGGAAACATTCCAGGGGAGAGAACAAATATGTGGCTTAATGAAAGCAAAAAGAGGATCTAGCTCTCATGCACCATTTCCCTAGTTCTCATGCACCATTTCCCTAGTTTTGAGAGGAGCTGGCGAGTATCCACCAAAGACTTAGCAGCTATGCTAAGCTAACCAATTCCACAGAAACACATGGTATCCATCAATGTTTCCGACTAAAATATGACAGTATCCCTTTAAGTTAACAAAAATAAACCAATGAAACTGGTTCTTCATGAAATCTATAACAAGGTGTGGAGATGTTATTTTAAATGTCTACTTATTTTAAAAGAAAAAAGGAATAATTGAAGATAAGAGCATGTGTGCCAATACATATTTAGATGCAACTGTTAACTTTTGTCTAACGCACACCACCCAACATGACATCCAAACTGCGGTAGACTGCAGTCATTTCTGAAATTGGATTGTAAGCATACATGCACAAACACATATCTGAAAGGGGAAAAAATAGTGTTAGTCCAGCATGGAACAGAACAACAAGAAGAGTTAGCACAGTGAAGCAAACAGGGAAGAGAAGATATTTGAAAACAACATAAATAATTATAACTGAAAAACATACTATTCCCGCTCCACCAGTCTGTTAATATGCTTCTTTAATCTTCACAGATTAAAGATACATATGTAATTTTTACTGACAAATGATGACAAACGCCTGCTCTACCATCAACATCCTTTAGATTGTCTATTTCTCCATTTTGGACATTATTACTAGTTTATAAAGCAATTTTTCATGATTTCTGTTCAATAGCTCGGACCCAATAAATTATATGGAAATAATCAACTGATATAGATTCAGGGAGAGCTGCTCTACCATTAACATCCTTTAAATTGTCTATTTCTCCATTTTGGACATTATTATTAGTTTATAAAGCAATTTTTCATGAATACTGTTCAATAGCTCGGACCGAATGAAAGTTACATGGAAATAATCAACTGATATAGCTTCAGGGAAACCTGCTCTACCATCAACGTCCTTTAGTTTGTCTATTTTTTTATTTTGGACATTACTACAAGTTTATAAAGCAATTTTTAATGAATTCTGTTCAATATCTCGGACCCAATAAAACTTATATAGAAATAAACAACTGATCTAGCTTCAGGGAGTGCTGCTCTACCATCAACATCTTTTAGATTGTCTATTGTTTAATTTTGGAAAATAGACAATCTAAAGGATGTTGCTGATAGAGCAGGTCTCCTGAATGTATGTTAGGGAACCCGCTGTGCTGTAAACAAGAAAGGCAGCTAGCGGTACTTAGTTTGTTCTTTTCTTTCAAACTACAGTATTACACTAATACCAACATCTGACTAAGAATAACAGGAGATTTAGGAAGACCGAGAAAGGAGAAAGATGAGCAGGATTATGCAATGCCATGGAATGCAAGAAGAAAAATTATTGGTAAAAAACATTTTTGAAAAAAAGTTGTACCAACAACATCTGTAGGAAATCGCCGACAAGCCAGTAGAAAGTGAAATCGAGGTAATGGACAGTAGCAGGAAGTTCACAGGCAAGTTGGCTAATACTGTTCACCCACCGCTAATGAACTAAGCAACACTGCTGCTGTTTTGCTAGCTATGGTTATATACCCAGATTGGTTTGAGTTATTTTAATTTTAAAGCACCTTTTTGTCAGCTTCGATAGAATATTAACATGCTAGCTAAATTATCTAGCAAAATGAAAAGAAACGTGGTAACTTGAAAACCTGCCTCTCCACCAGTCATGTTGAAGTTGAAAAATAAGTTTAAAAATCTACTGGTGTCTGTTATTGTTAATGGGGTACTGTGTAGAATCCTGCCTCTAAACAATAACAGAACTACCTCCTAGTCTCAAGACCGGAATGGTATTAGTTAGTACATGGTTGTTGAGGGTGTGAAGGATAATACCGTGAGTGTCTAAAGCAACTATAAGGAGAAAAACCGATAGACGGACTGGCGAGAGTGTAAATGGGGAATTAAATGGGGAATATCTCCAGCATTTGGATAAATTTTGTAGAAAATAAAATTTGAAACATTAACTCAAAACATTAACTGCAGATGCAAACTGGTCTTTTAGGATGTGTAACGTTGAAATAATGTAACTGAAGTGCAGAATTTATTAGTCAATGTTACTGGATATGCTTCAGATTGTAGAAGTTTTAGCTCACCTTTACTGAAGTAAATTGCAGTATTTTCTATAAGAAATCATAAATATTCAACACTGATAAATCACACTTGCTTATACGTTAAAACTATTGTGAACTAAATTGTTCAATATTATAAGTATATACATGCATACATACACAACCGTTTCCAAAAAAGTTGGGACGATGAGTAAAATGTAAATTAAAACAGAATGCAATGATGTGCAAAGCATTTAAACCCTACATTCAGTAGGAAATAGTACAAAGACAACATATCAAATGTTGAAACTGAGGCATTTTATTGTTTCTTGAAAAATATATGCCCACTTTGAATTTGATGCCAGCAACATGTTTCAAAAAAGTTGGGACAGAGGCAACAAAAGACAGGAAAAGTTGTGTTAATCAAAAAGACTAAACTTGGTGAAATATCACACAACTAATTAGGTCAATTGGAAACAGGTCAGTAACATGATTGGTTATTAAAAGGTCATTCCAGAGGATGGGTCTGTCAGAAGTGAGGATGGGGAGGGGTTCACCACTCTGTGAAAGACTGCGCGGGCATATAGTGCAACAATTTCAGAATAACGTTTCTCAACGTAAAATTGCAAAGAGTTTGGGGATGTCATCATCAACGGTACACAATATCATTAAAAAATTCAGAGAATCCAGAGAAATCTCTGCATGCAAGGAACAAGGGGGAAAACTAATATTGGATGGCCATGATTTTCGGGCCCTCAAGCGGCACTAAATTAAAAACAGACACAATTTTGTAGTGCAAATCACTGCATGGGCTCAGGAACACTTCCAAAAACCATTGTATGTGAACACACTACATTGCTGCATCCATAAATGCAACTTCTACCATGCCAAGAAGAAACCTTATATAAACGCTGCCGCCTTCTCTGGGTCCATTTAAGATGGACTGAGGCAAAGTGGAAAACTGTCCTGTGGTCTGACGAATCAAAATGTGAAATACTTTTTGGGAATTGCGTCCTCTGGACTAAAGAGGACCATCCGGCTTCTTATCGGCACAGTTCCAAAGCCAGCATCCGTAAATGTATGGGGGTGCATTAGTGGACATGGCATGGGTGACTTGCACATCTATGAAGGCACCATTAATGCTGAAGAATATACAGCTCTGGAAAAAATTAAGAGACCACTGCTCTGGTTTTTCAATTCATAGGTATGTGTTTGAGTAAAATGAACAGTTTTGTTTCATTCTATAAACTACTGACAACATTACTCCCAAATTCCAAATAAAAATATTGTCATTTAGAGTATTTATTTGTAGAAAATAACAACTGGTCATTGTTTTCAAACCTCAGATAATGCAAAGAAAACAAATTCATATTCATGTTTCAACAACGAAATACTAATGTTTTAACTTAGGAAGAGTTCAGAAATAAATATTTGGTGGAATAACCCTGATTTTTAATTACTGCTTTCATGTGTCTTGGCATGCTCTCCACCAGTCTGTCACATTGCTGTTGGGTGACTATGCCACTCCTTGCACAAAAATTCAAGTAGCTTGGCTTTGTTTGATGGCTTGTGACCATCCATCCTCCTCTTGATCAAATTCCAGAGGTTTTCAATGGGGTTCAGGTCTGGAGATTGGGCTGGCCATAACATGGTCTTCATCTGGTGGTCCTCCATCTGCACCTTGATTGACCTGGCTGTGTGGCATGGAGCATTGTCCTGCTGGAAAAACCAATTCTCCGAGTTGGGGAACATTGTCAGAGCAGAAGGAAGCAGGTGTTCTTCCAGGATAACCTTGTACTTGTACCTTGTACCTTCACAAAGACAAATCTGCCTAATTTCAGTCTTGCTGAAGCAACCACAGATCATCACCGATCCTACACCAAATTTCACAGTGGGTGCGAGACACTGTGGCGTGTAGGCCTCTCCAGGTCTCCGTCTAACCATTAGACGACCAGGTGTTGGGCAAAGCTGAAAATTTGACTCGTCAGAGAAGATGATCTTACTCCATTCCTCTACGGTCCATCCTTATGATCTTTTGCAAACTTCAGCCTGGCTCCTCTTTGCTTCTCATTGATGAAGGGCTTTTTTCTAGCTTTGCACGACTTCAGCCCTCCCCTAGGAGCCTGTTTTGAACCGTCCTCACCGTGCACTTCACCCCAGCTTCACCCCAGCCGCTGCATTTTTTTTGTAGGTCACTTGATGTCATCCTACAATTGTTGAGTGACATTCGAATGAGTTGACGGACATCTCAGTCAGGGGACAGTCGTTTTCACCCTTTGCCAGTCTGTAGCTTTGTTGTCCCCAATGTCTGTTGCTTGACCTTGTTCTTATGAACCGCCGTCTTTGAAATTTTCAGGATGGAAGCAACCTGACGCACACTGTATCCCTCTGCCATTAAAGTAAGAATTGAACCCTTCTTTTCCTCACTCAAAGCTTTTCTTTTCAACTCTTTTGTCATGCTGAATAGTTGATAACAAAGGTTAATAATATAGTTATAATAGTTAATAATAGTTAATAATAATTTATTTATTCATATTACCTTTGAGGTACTACTTGCACTGTTTTGCCATCCAGCTGGTCCAATTGCAAGAGGATAGTGATGACCACAGCAGTGGCTTTTATACTTTTCCTCGTTAAATTAGATGTGGTTCAGGTAATCACCTAATCAGTACCTCATTAAGTAAAACAAGGTGTGCCTGTGTTGGAATTTAACAGACACTGGAATGGAAAGGCTGCCATACATGTAGAGATGTTCATTTAAGAAAAATTAGGAGCGGTCTGACCTTGTTAAATATTTATTCATTTTAATTGCGGCTCGGCTGAACTAGGCTTCTAGGTTTCTAAAGAAACGACCCAGTCACTGTTTTCTTTATAGGTACTGTAAAGTACTATTGCTATTTGCTAGGTACTGTATAGTACTATTGTTATTTGTTAGCCATCTACAGTAATATTTGTACAAGAGTACACTGTAGTTCCGTTAATAAACGAAAGTACACCTTGTTATTAAATGTTCTGATGCCCACATTATTTCAGCAAAAATGTAATAAACGTTCTGTTGCACGTTACTTCGACCAAGAGCGACTGTCTCTTACTGAAGAAGTGGGGGAATGAGCTCCCACAACTTCATTCCTCATTAGTGTAGTGGTTAGAGATGCGGCCTACCATGCATTAGACCTGGGTTCAATCCTTACCACTGGGTCAATTTGTTATGATTTGCAAATTGTTTTTGATTTTGGTTAACATAGCGTTATGGTTAGCTATTCACCTGTAGTCTTTGGCCTATTCATCTCGGAATGAGGTCATGAAAAAAAATGGTTACACTTCAAAAGGAAACAAATAATTAACCAGATCTCCCTTCCTCTGAACAGGAGATGCTGAAATATGTTGAATTCAAACCAAAACAAACATGATTCTGTGAAACACGCATGGTTTTGCAACAATGTTAGGTTGAAACTGAACAATTAAACATAATTCATCTACTATTCACAGACAGTAGCTCGCTTCAGATGAGCGAATTATGTTCAAAGCATCAAACTCAACCGAACATGCTGCCAATTGAACATGCTTTAATCCAGTTTATATACAATTTGTGGTGGTGACTTGAACATAAAAGTTACATTGAAGGACAACACGCCAAGCGTCCTCTTCGGAGCAGCCGAGGCGTTTTGCGGCTCGTATGTGTATTTTAATGGTAGATTTTCACCTGGAGACAGCAGAGGTGAAAAATCTGATTGGGTAAAAGCTCAAATGTATATAGCTTTTGCAGTGTAATGTTCAGTCTCGCTAGCAATTGCTCAATTCTTATGACTATTCCAAGTAGTAAGTGTGTAGATACTACTAAGCCTATTACTGGCTAATAAGCTGTTAAAACGGCCAGTGGCAAAAGCCATACAGGTCACAGAAGTTCTTTGTGGTGGAGGTAAACGTTAGTCAGTTTAACACAATGCTTAATGGTGTCTAGCCACTGGCTGAACAAGTAGCTCTTTGGCATAGTGGTTAAAGACACTGCCTATCATGTGGAAGACCCAATTTCGAATCCAGTGAGGGCAACTATGTTCATTAATTTTAATTGCAGGCCGGCTGAACTAGGCTTGCCTGGTTTCTTTTCTGGTTTCCAGAGCTGTATACAGGTTTTGGAGCAACATATGCTGCTATCCAGACAATGTCTATTTCAGGGAAGGCCTTGCTTATTTCAGCAAGACAAAGCCAAAACACATTCTGCACCTATTACAAAAGCATGGCTCCGTAGTAAAAGAGGGATGCCTGCCGGCTGTCCAGACCAGTAACCCATTGAAAACATTTAGCTCATTATGAAATGAAACATACGACAAAGGAAACCCCGAACTGTTGAATGGGAAAACATTTCACTTTCAAAACAACAGCAATTGGTCACCTCAGTTCCCAAACACTTACAGTGTTGTTTAAAGAAAAGGGGATGCAACACAGTAATAAACATGCCCCTGGCACAACTTTTTTGAAACGTGTTTCTGGCATCAAATTCAACATCAGCACATATTTCTCTGAAAAATATAACATTTCTCTGGTTCAACATTTGATATGTTGTACAGTTTTCAATTAAATATAGGGATTAAATGATTTGCACATCATTGCATTCTAATTTATTTGTCCTCCTGTGCACTGGGCCATCCCACTCCTCTTTCTATTCTGGTTAGAGAGAGTTTTCACTGTTCTGTGAAGGGAGTGCTACACATCATTGTATGAGATCTTCAGGTTCTTGGCTATTTCTCACAAGGAATTGCCTTCATTTCTCAGAACAAGAACAAACTGACGAGTTTCAGAAAAAAGTTATTTGTTCTGGCCATTTTGAGCTTGTAATCCAACCCAGAAATGCCAATGCTGAAGATACTGAACTAGTCTAAAGGCCAGATTTATTGCTTCTTTAATCAGCACAACAGTTTTCATCGGTGCTAACATAATCGCAAAAGGGTTTTCTAATGATCAATTAGCCTTTTAAAATTATAAACTTGGGTCAGCAAACACAATGGGCTGGAACACAGGGCTGATGGTTGCTGATCGTGGGTCTTTGTACACCTATGTAGATATTCCATTAAAAATCAGTCATTTCCAGCTACAATAGTTATTTAAAACATTAACAGTGTAACACTGTATTTCTGATCATTTTTTCTTTCCAAAACAATGACTTTTCTAAGTGACCCTAACCTTTTCAACGGTAGTGTATGTGGGTGTTTTTGGAACCTTTGTTTATGTTTTTGATAAGCCCTGATATCTGTTTTCGATATGCCTTGATATGACATTTAGATTAAAAATTGTGGTGTTGTCCTATAAGCAGCAAAAACAACAAAGCATCAAAACCTAAGTATTTATTTTGTGGTCCTTTTATAATAAAATATCATGAAAGATTTTATGAATATTCACTTTGTAAGATCAGAGTTTTTTTAATGTGTTAATGACAGCATCATTCTACAATTCCCCATGGTCCCCATGTTCCATGGTAGATCAGACCCAGCGCCACGAGGGGGCAAGAGGAGGCTATGCCCCTCAGTTGTATTTTCTGCCCCCCCCGCCCCCAGTTTAAGTTTTAAAAACCCTATCGAAAAATTGCCAAAAAACAGATTAGCCCCCTCCCCATTATTAACAGACCCCTCAGTTACTTCATTCTGGTGCTGGGCCTGTGGTAGATGTCCTAGTTACGTCACGACAAGTCGTGATGACGAACAACAACATGAAGCATAGGGAAAAAGAAATTCAGGTCAAATAAATCAGAATGTAATTAATGTATGCCTGACAACCAGGTCCGATGAGCAACAATTCAGCCTCACATCCATGTTTATGCCTCAATCAGTTCCTTTCAATTTCAGTTTCTGATTTTCTCACTAACGTACTGCCATGTATTTCAGCAAGGGCTAGATTAACGAATGGGTGTACAGGGTATGAACCCCAGGATCCCAAGTGTCTGAAATGCCCTAAACTATTGTTTTCTGAGATTTTGGTTTGTTTTAGGTTTTGTTTGCCTGTAGGGGAGAGTGGGGTAAAATGAGCGAGTGGGTAAGTTGACCCACCCCGTATATCTAGACAGCTGTACCCAACTTTTGCCATGTGACAGTTTTTTGCCATAGGCTCAGGGGTAAGTTGAACCAATGGTTCACTTTTCTCCACTATGAAATATGTTTCTGTTGTATCAAATATTATCTCAATGTAAAATTGCATACTTGACAACTAATTTCTTATTTTAATTATTGTAGAAAAGCCACGAAGCATTTGTAAATCTGTGGCGTATATCTGTCATTGCATAACGTAATGTCGTAGTTTATATCGAATTGTGGGCTGGACTTCACTGTCCTTGAGAAAGAACGACATGCTCTTGTGTTTGTCTATAAAGCACTTCTAAATAAACTACCTTCTTATTTACCATCACTAATCAACATTAGAAATATAACCCAGATCTCATGCCTGGATTACACTTGAGGCCCCTGCAATCTCCACAGAATTTGGTATGACTGCCTTCTCCTGTCACGCTCCTTGCTTATGGAATAGTCTGCAGACCAAACTTGAACTTGAGTCCCCCTTGTTCATTTTAAACATTTATTAGAGAATCTTTGTTTTTGTGTTGCTTGCAACTGCTTTGGATAATGCAAGTTCTTGTGCTTTCAGGGGATTAACCTCTGTGTAAATGTAACAATCTGCTGCTGTCTTTGTAACTACTTCGGGAAATGCAAGTTATTCTCTGATCAGGGGAATAACCGCTTTGTGAATGTAACAATCTTCTGAACTATCTCCTTAAGACATTGATGCAGGGCATTAAACAGTTTTGGGAACTGTAATTGAACAAGGATGAAATGCATGTATAGACAAGGATTGCTATGACAAGGCGTAAATGTATTAACTCACAAAAGGACTGACAAGTTTATCCAAATGCTGGGAGCACAAGTATTGAGATACCGGGGGGTTTAGTACCCTTGAGACAGGCCGAAGACATCAATGCAGGGACTATCTCACAAAAGGACAGACAAGTTTATCCAAGCGCTGGGAGAACAAGGATTGAGATACCAGGGTGGTTAGAGTCACTCTGGAGGGTGGTTAGAGATTGTAACAATAAGCTGCTGTATTTTTTATATACATGTTTTTATTTTGATATTTTATATTTTACTTGTTTTGTACTATCTGTGTTCATTTTGTTTTGTCTGTTTTATGTAATTCCTTAATAATTGTATGTCTTATTTTGTCTGTACTTTGTGTTTTTTTATTCATTGAACCTAAACTGTGTATATAAAGATGTACACGCAGGGCCCAGCTGTAAAAGAGACCTTGGTCTCAGTCTGTGTTCCTAGTTGAAATAAAGGTTTAATAATGTCACAGATGTAATGAGAGATTAGCGCAATTTTTTTTAACATATAACACACGTTTTACCTGAAAGACAGGTTACCCTGGCTGCTTTTGTAACATTTGGGTCTTGGGCAAAGATCCTGATTGATCCTTTAGTAAAGTAATAGGACTGTTTTGTATTCAAATTTCCTAACTACCTTAAAGGTACATTTTAGCAATATAAAAACATCCGGAAAAGTTTACTCAGAATGTTTTAATGTTTGTAGGAGGTGAAACAATTTACAATATTTTAGTTAAATCAGGGTAATTATCCAATCTAGGATTAAAAAATAAATTACTAAAATATGAAGCTCAACTACCATAAACCCTCATGTCATATACTTCTGTATAACTGGAAATTTCAGTATATATTTAAATTATTTTGAATAAAATGTAAAAATGTCTTTCCTCCTTTAGTTTCTTTTGTAATTTGGCACAAAATGTGCAAGAATGTTTGGAAAGGGAGAATGCATTATTAAATTATATTTGAAATAAATACATTGAAATTGTGTTCAGGTTTTAATTTGAAAAAAAAGGATTGACCCCTTGACTAGGATCAACTTACCCCTACCCTGGCGCAAGTTGAGCGACAGCACCACTTTTTTTTGAGCAATCATATTTTCAAATCCCTTTGTCATAGGTGCATTATTGTCATTTCACCTGATATAGGATGTCCTGAAATAAGGGTATATATATATATATATATATATATATATATATATATATTATGTCTCTCTTTTCCCCTTGAATTTGGGACAACTTGAGTACAAATTGTCTCAACTTACCCCCACTCTCCTCTCCCCCAAATGATGGTACATAATGATAGCAGGAAATTACATTTAAAACTGTAAGTTTCACTCTTCATAGAAAATGAGGGGTAATTGCATTACATTTTCTCTGCCTCATACAATTTTCAGAACAGCATTTATATAATACGAGCAAAGCAATTACTACAAGGCAAAGTTTGCAGAGGAGCCTCATGTCACCATGTAGCTCTCTCCATTAGTCAACATAAAGGCCCCCATTAAGACAAACCATACAGAAAATACTGCCATTCATATCCAGCTCCAGAACATTTTGAGAATGTGACACTAAAACCTGAATGACATGCAAAGCAATAATTCTAAAGGAAGAGGTAGAAAGGAATGATGGGGTTAAATTACACTACATACTAGGAACTACATACTAGGAATTTCCTTCTCAAAATTAAAAAAAAAACAAGATTCCTGCACAAAGAAATTGCTCATATCCAATTTCAGAATCTAGGAAAGTGACAGGGAACCAGAGACATGTTATAATTTTTGGAAAAATATTGCCCATTTTAAATTCAATGCCAGTAACACGTTTCAAAAAAGTTGGGACAGGGACATGTTTATTACTGAGTTGCATCTCCTTTTCTTTTAACAACACTCTATGAGCATTTGGGAACTGAGGAAACCAATTGCTTTAGTTTTGACAGTGGAATGTTGTCCCATTCTTACTTGATATAGGACTTCTGCTGCTCAACAGTTCAGGGTCTCCTTTGTCGTATTTTTCGTTTCATAATGCACTAAATGTTTTAAATGGGTGACAGGTCTGGACTGCATTCAGAAAGTTCTCCAGATTCTCTGAATCTTTTAATGATATCATGTACCGTAGATGACGAGATCCCCAAACGTTTCACAATTTTACGTTGAGAGATGTTATTCTTAAATTGTTGCACTTTGCCTGTGCAGTCTTTCACGGAGTGGTGAACCCCTCCCGGTTCCTCTCTGGAATGATCTTTTAATACCTAATCATGTTAATGACCTGTTGCTAATTGATCTAATAAGCTGTGTGATATTTCACCAGGTTAAGTTTTTTAGCATTAAACCTTTCCCGTCTTTTGTTGCCTCTGTCCCAACTTTTTTGAAACGTGTTGCTGGCATCAAATTCAAAGTGGGCATATATTTTTCAAGAAACATTCAATGTCAACAATTTTATACGTTGACTACAATTTTCAACATAATAACCAGTAATTTGTAAGGCTTACCTGTCAGCATCTGTCACTAATGCCAATCTCCCGTAATCCCATGCCACTTTCCGCAAAATGGAGAAGACAAAGAGAAGAACCTGAAAGCACAGAGAAAAGCAATTCTACATAAGGTATATGACTCATCTTCTCTGTTCATTTTTCTGAGTATGCTTATAACTAGTGCAGGTTATTTGCATATTTGCTTATTTGTTTATCTGCTAATTCAATTTCGATTCACAAGGTTTCAAATTGATTCCGATTTGATTTAGATTTAATTTGGATATACTGATAGTTATTGATTCTAAGAGAGATTCTCTGAGAACTGAACAGTCAATCAATCAATCAATCAATCAAATTTATTTATAAAGCCCTTTTTACATCAGCAGTTGTCACAAAGTGCTTTTACAAAACACCCGGCCTTAAACCCCAAGGAGCAAACAACAGTAGTGTTGAATTTCAGTGGCTAGGAAAAACTCCCTAAGAAGGCCGAAATTTAGGAAGAAACCTAGAGAGGACCCAGGCTCAGA
>JACXGI010003048.1:0-49035 GCA_016801175.1 Esox masquinongy | reverse complement strand
AAAGCATGACCAGATGGACAACAGGGAACCCACTACCTTATATAACATGGTAGACAAAATTAATAACATGGTACACAAAATTAATGTTAAAATTTGCGGCTTTCTCACTGCACGTCCGTGCTAGTTCGTCATATATTGGGCAGACCATTTATTAGTTAATAAATCGACAAGGAGATAATGTGGCTGAATCCTGTGTAGCTTTTATTTTTCCAAAGTTCAAATCTTCCTACATCTGGGCATTAAGTGCCTAATCAGAATGGTTACTATTTTCATGCACATAAATATACTACAGTCTAGATGTCAAGTTCTGGCAAAGCAACCAGCTGTGCCAGTGAATCCAATGCCCACTCTCCCTCACTTCATCACACCTGTTTTCGTTGATTATTGCCCGCATCTGTTTTCCCTCATCACAGACCCTATTTTATTTCCTGCTTCCATTGCATCCTGTCGGTCTTTGTTTTGGTTTCATCATGTTCTGGTTTCTTTATTACATGTCCTCCATTCCCCATTTCATTAACCATTTAAATGTTGTTGAATATGGGACAAATAAAAAAAGCATTAGCTTAACCCTCAAATTGGACCTGAGCATAGAAATGGAAAGACAGCCCATGACACAGCTTTTTGGCTTCTGAAGACCTCTGTCCTTTTCTGTGAGCCAATGACCAAAATGGTTCAAAATGACTGCAGGAGATTGCCGATTGATGGCACCTGTGTTCTGCATCATCCATAACTCCTTTAACACTAGGGCTGCAACTAACAACTATTTTGATAATTGATTAATCTGTCGATTACTACTTCCATTAATTGAAAAATACATGCAAGTGTTAGTCGCGAGTTTAAATAAAAGCTGTGATGTCCTGATCTACTGTCTAGCCTTGCTGCCTACTGTACATCTGGGCTACTACCGGCTATCAGCTGTGATTGTTTCCCCTTCTCAAATTAGTTCACTGGCTAGTTCAATCAATTCACTTTTGTTTGCAAACAACAGCAAATACATTTCTGTTAGCTTTGTATTCGCCATTAATGTGTTCACAAATATGAAAAATATGAAAATATAGTAACTATGTAGTAAGCTGGTGAAAGAAAGGTTGGCTTAAAATGTAATTCCACTTTCAATAGAAAATGCTTTTGTAATTTCGCTAAATTGGAAGATTTTGAACGTAACTTCAAATGTCAAGATGTACAAAATGAAAATTACACAACACTTAAATTTAAAAAAATAAATCCATTAGAACTGAGTTTTCATTTTGATCTCATTGTGATGATGTACAAGGTAAATTAATAGACATTATCAACCAGTTTGCGACGATCAAAAGATATCCGCATGAATTGCTGTATACAGGCCTATAGCAAGGTTGCTTGATAAATAAATAAAGGAAAGGATGATTTACAGTAGTCTTCACTGTCACAGTGCCTCCCATGATCACACCAACCTCTGGCTGCTAGCATCGCATTCACGGAACACCCCAGACTCTCCACTATTACGCACACTTGTTCCTCATCACATCACCCCGGACTTCCCATCACCACGCACACCAGATCCTCATACTAAAGGTTATAACTGCCCTTCACAGCCTTCTCTTCAAGTAAAAACATTGCAGTGTAATTTTCAATTAATTTTATTTGTAAATTTGATTAGCAGAGTAAAAGGATGATCAAAGGATGATTTACAGTAGCCTACATGAATAACAAAATTTAATATTTGATAAAATATAGAAAAGTCTTTTGTCATTGCTTTGGATGATGTGGGCTACAAAAACCCATGCATTTACACATCTTGCACTTCAAATTTCTACCCCACAGTCAGCACACAGCTTCAGGGGTTTGTGTGAGCAAGACCAGCAAACAAAATGGTTGCAATGCACACAGTCCTCAATGGTCTTGTTCCGTGTGCACTTGCCGACTTGACTGTGTCTACTTGCTGGGTGTGAGCAGCCGAGGCTTGAGAAGAGGGGAAGAGAGTGGGAAGTGCACGTTTGTGTTGAACTGTCAGTAAGTGGCAGTCACATTGACATAAAGAAGGTAACCATCATATGTGCGACAACCAAAGGTAAGAAGCAAGCTAGCTAACTGTCACAACTCGACAGCTACAATCAGCTATAATAGCCATGCAGGCAACATTAGAGATTAGGCAGCAACAATAAGACCTATGGTTTTTGTATTTTGCCTTCAAATTAAAAGTCTACATTGAAACGCTGATATTACAATACAAGAGGGAAACAGTGAAATTCTTCCAAATTGTACAAGATCAATAGACCACTTAGTAGCATGGGAGTTGGCTTTCGTAAGTAAACAGCAAGAGACCCATTCAAAAGGCCCTTAAACAAAAATTTTAAAAAATATATTTTTTCTTTTTACAATTGGGTATTTTCTCCCCATGCATATACATTACAATTGGAAAACACTGCCAGTGGCAATGTAATACATAGCCACTGGCATCATAACACACTGGAATTGCCACCGGCAATGCAATATACTTGAATTGGATGTAAACAACACCCAAAACACAAACTGTGTCGTAGTGTGTTGTGTGTTTTTGATATATCGGGCCTGTAGGTCGCTCAGAGACATCTTTTTCGACATGCTCTATCAGGGGAATAGGGAGATGAATATGCGGTTAGTCAGCAAACTAGTTGGCTGTTTTCTCGTGGATGTTTATTCCCTATTTCATCCATTTATGGAAACACCCATAGCTAATTAGACAACTAATTGTCCGGTTCAGTTCCTATATCAGACCACAGAAAAGTTGTGTTTCACGTGTGAAGCAACGAGCTGTCACTTTCACTAGCTACCCAAGAGTGGAGGCAGTAATGCTGTGCATTGCTGACATCGTTGTCACTTGATCGTGATGATGTTTTGCATCTGCCGACACTTTCAATGTCTTGAGAATTGTGTGCCTTATGCTTACTTTGTTATGATCACGTTAGTTCTGCAGACATCGAATGATTGCTTGCTCAATCGCGCCCCAAAAAATGTTGCAGTGATTCGTTAAGCAAACTGTGATGTTTGTTCTTGTTTCTTGCAATATTAGTCACATAAAAGCAACTCACACTGCTTGCTGAAGTATCTGGTTCGTCTATGAGGCTACAGTAATAGGAGGAATAGTGAGAGGTCGATTTTCTATTACAAGTGTCTACAAAATGGGAGAACATTCCTTTTCTGAGAGCACTGTTCTTCCTCAGCAGATTTGAAAAGATCAAGGCGGAGACCACTGAAACGCGTACAGAGTTCTACCATTTTCCAGAGTAACTAATGGTTGAGAGCAAGAAGAAAAATCTACTGAATGGCCAGGATCACACTGGCCACTTTCCCCATCAAATAAAAAAAAATCAGCAGAGATAAAGTGCTTATTAAAAGCATCACAGATATAATTTTTTTTCGCTTAGAATATGGGGGTCTGAGGTAATTTGCTTGGGCAGAGAAATGCTGGAATTTGCCTAAAAAAAGCCTATCAAGTGGAGCGCTGGATTTCCTCACCAAGGCCCAGGCTTGATTATATTGCAGCAAAAGGTTTGATAATTCAGGAGAAAATCAAGAATTTGTTTGATTTCTTACATCATGATTCTTAAGCGGGGGATGTTTAGCAGACATGGAGGTAAAAAAAGAAGAGAAAAAAGCAAGGGCTAAAAACAGGTCCAGAATGCAGCCGGTCTAAATTATATAAGCCAGGGATAAAAGCTTGCTGTGTTTATAATTTCTGTAAGAGATAATATGGGGATCAGAGAATTTCAGTCTGGTATCTAATACAAGCAATAGGGCAGTGGTCAGGGATAACATTTGCAAAAAAAAAACACTGGCTGTGTAATTATGGGGGGTATTTTTTAGAATAATGTCTAGTAGAGAACAACCCTGTTTCCTAAAAAGTTGGGACGCTGTGTAAAATGTAAAAGAAAAAAAAAGAAAAACAGAATGCAAAAGAAAAACAGAATGCAATGATCTGCAAATCCTTTAAACCCTATATTCAGTAGAAAGTAGTACAAAGACAACATTTCAAGTGGTGAACTGGAAGAAATGTTATTGTTTCTTGAAAAATATATACACACTTTGAAATTGATGCCAACAACACGTTTCAAAAAAGCTGAGATGGGGAAAAGTTGTGTAACATCTGGCGCATCATGAAACAAAAAATACAACAAAAGAGACCCCGAACTATTGAGCAGCTGCAATCCTATATCAAGCAAGAATGGGAAAACATTTCACTTTCTAAACTACAGGTCTCCTCAGTTCCCAAACGCTTACAGAAAATTGTTAAAACACCATGGTAAACATGCCCCTGTCTCAAGATTTTTGAAATGTGTTGCTGGCATCAAATTTAGAATGGGCATGTATTTTTCCAAAAACAATAACATATCTCAGTTTCAACATTTGACATGTTGATTTTGTACTATTTTCAATTAAAAATAGGGATAAATGATTTTGAAAAAATCATTTGTATTCTTTGTATTCTGTTTTTATTTGCATTTATGCAACATCCCAATTTTTCTGGAAAGAGGGTTGTAGATTTTTCTGGGTTTTTAACATTGGGACAGGTTGGTGTAGTTATCAGCTGAGTTAGATTAAACTCAGTACAAATGTATTTTAATTTATTGGATACTGGTAAGAGCCAATCCAGCATAAAGTCTCCCAAAATCAGTAATTCAGAATTTGCATTATTAGATAGTACATCAGATGGTTTACTTAGAGTACCAGGAGGAGCTGAGGGAGGGAGATAAACCCCTGCTGGAGTTAAATGAGCGTTATTTCAAAGTACTACATTTTTACAAGAAGGACTGCACTTTACAAAAAGGATAAAAATTGTGATATCACCACCTCTACCATCTCTATCAGCAATATAAATATTGTACCCAGTCAACTGAATCAAACACAGAAACCCACAGCCACGATTCAGACACAATCAGTATGTCAATATTTATTTGTGAGACCAGTATCTCAATAAAGTCAAACTTTTGGATCAGGCTTCTAGAGTTCAAATGAATTATTCCAATGCCAGAACTACGGGACTTGATAGCCAAAAGAGCATCCAAGGAAGCATCTGAAGCTGCACTAGATGAGCAATAAATCGTTGTCGAGCTATTGACGGCTCAATTTTATGGGGATAAGATTACTACGAACAACATCTCTCTGCATGTGAGTGGAAGTAGCAATACAGTGATTGGACAGTAATCTAGCATAAAGGCTGTTAACTGTAGTTTGTTCCATATTCGCAATTGAGGGAGTAATTAAAGAAACTGGGAGAGAAGCATTGAACCTAGTCTGATTGGGGAGCTTACAATCCCTACAAAATTATCCACAAACAGAATTCCGATTGATCAGCAGTAGCCCTTGAGCCAGGGGTGTAACTGGCGTATACGACTATAAACCATACCTGTGTAGCGGGGAGATGGAAAATGACCAGAAATAGTGCACTGCTTACCAGATTCTAGTAGCGTATTTATCAATGTCTTACAATGATCTTTCAATTTTTCAGACTGCTGAAGTTTCATATCATTTGACCCAACATGGACAATGATAGTAGAGGCGGCACATGGAATTTCAGTAAGGGATCCGAGCTCCCAGGTAAGAGGTCTCAGCTTTCCGGATTGAAACATTTCGGACCATAGATGAACCCACAACGAGAACGGAAAGACTGCAGATGGGTTTATTGGGTTAACAGTAGGGCCTCTCCTGGGTGATCTGCCTCCTAGCAGGTTTTAGGGGGCTGTCAGCAGAGACTGCCGGCCTAGCGGAGGGCAAGGAGCGTAGATGAGTGTGCTTGGGCACTTCCACCTGAGAGTGAGACGGCAGCAGTGGGGATATTGTGGAGGAACCCTGCGCAGTGAGTGGTGGAGGGCACTTCCAGGTCGCATCTCAGTAGCATTTGAGGGATTCTGCTTCCTTGAGTACTTTACTCCCTGGACAAACAGACCGGGCACTTTGGTTTAGCTCCTAGCCTGGGCCATGGCTCATTCTAGGGGACCGAATGGAGTTTCACCATTACGGGCTCACCAGAAATGGGGGTGCCGAGCCATGGGAAGGTGAAGTTGTTATCTGGTATTTTGGAGGTTGTTAGTGCGACAATGGAGTCCGGGAGATCATCGTTATCCTTGATCGAGCACAAAACAGATACTCGCCCCTCCAGCTCAGCGACTCTCTGGCTCAGGTACTGGCAATCAGAATCAGAAAAGGTTTTATTGCCAAGTAAGTTTTAGACCAAACTAGGATTTTTTTCTGGCCAGTTGGTGCAGCAAATTTGTACAAAGAAATAAAAACAAATAAGAATGGTGGACTGGGCTTAAAAACAGTAGACTGAGCATTAATAAATTACTAACGAATATACAGTTGCAACGGCAACAACAATAATACTGTGAAAAATCAGTTCATCCATTTCAATTTCCTAACAATAGCTAGGCTACCTGTGTCCACTGGGACCTACAGTTGGCTAGTGTAACACGATATCAAGCTAAACAACCTGTATGATAATACACAAAATATATTCGCAAAATTTTATTTTTCATTGGGTGTAGCCAAACTAGCATAAGCTTAAGAGCACTGGGAGCTACCTGTAGTTAGCCATTCAAATATGAAGCTAAACAATTCGTATAATAATGTGAATAAATCAATTTATCTGTCCAGAAGAAAAAGCTCTAGAAGGTTTGCTGTGTCTCCCAGTACAGTCTCTAGATGGGCCGTTACACTAGGAGAGCTGGGCAGGGCTGTAGAAGGGTATCAACCCAGCAGCAGGACCGGTATCTGCTCCTTTGTGCGAGGTGGAACAGGAGGAGCACTGCCAGAGCCCTACAAAATGACCTCCAGCGGGTTACTGGTATGCATGCTTCTGACCAAACTGTCAGAAATGGACTCCATGAGGGTGGCATGAGGGCCCAACGTCATGGTGACCTTACGCTGGTGCAGTGGGCCCTGGGTTCCTCCAGGTGCAGGACAATGCCGGGCCTCATGTAGCCAGAGTGTGTAGGCAGTTCCTGGATGACGAAGGCACTGATGCCATTGACTGGCCCTCACGTTCCCCAGACCGGAATCCAATTGAGAACCTCTGGGACGTTATGTATCGGTGCATCCGACGCCGCCAAGTAGCGCCACAGACTGTCCAGGAGCTCACTGATGCCCTGATACAAGCACGTGGGGGGCACGTGGGGGCCATACATACTACTGAGTCACATTATGAGTTGCCGTGATGAAATTCACATTTCATCACGGCAACTCAAGTTCGAACAGCCTGTGATTTCAAATGTTTACTTTGATTTTTCGGTGTGAGTTTGAGTCCAGCCCTCGGTTGGTGATGTTGGTTTTTCCAGCAATAAAATGCACCCTTACAGAATCAATATGGGACTCGATTTGTCCCGTATTTTCATGCACACCTTTCTTTACGTTTTCACAAGCTTTGATTGACACGAGAAATAATAAAACCAAAAGAGTTTCATGAAACATAGCGGAGAAGTATTAAATCAGAATGACAGGTGAGCTGACTGTCACTCAACGCCATCGTTGCCCTGGTTACGGAAACTCAGACGCATGGTAACAGCAGCAGTGCGGTTCTCCCAGATAGACAAGTTGACAGTTCTGTAAGCAGAAGGTACGACCCTCCTCACGCACGAGCTGTGTGTGTATGCGTGAGAGAAATTTAACCAATATCCCACTTGGTGGAAAGTCAAGGGTTAGGGTTAGCAGAAGGTACGACCCTCCTCACGCACGAGCTGTGTGTGTATGCGTGAGAGAAATTTAACCAATATCCCACTTGGTGGAAAGTCAAGGGTTAGGGTCACCTTTATTTATATAGCACATTTAAAAACAACAGGAGTTGACCCAAAGTGCTTTACAGTTGAGGCAAATGGATTAACATCTGCCTCAAAACAGGTATACGTGCAGGCGCTAGAACAAACGTTTTGGACAGGCTTTTGATTGCCATGGACGGGCACATTTGTCCTACTTATCAACATAGAATAGTAGCTAAAGCACGACGGACGAAAAGCAAATCATCTTTGCATGCATGGCTTGCTGAGGCTATATACTAGCAAACTACACAGCTGTCAATCAAATCTGAAAGCTTTAGTAACTGCAGTAGTTACACATTCTTTACAGCTTAGTGATCACATCTTCGTAAAGCACATCTTCAATCGCATTTGCAGATGAAGACAAGAGAGCTAGCCTACATTCCCAACATTAATTAGTGAAGTACAGTGTTGGGAAGCATCTTACCCAAACTATTTTTGGGGGGCAATAATAATAATAATACACAGAGGGCAAGACTAAAATGGAAAACACTTAAGACAACTAAAATTATGTAAAAGCAAATCAAAGTAATACAATAAAAAGTTATGAGAAATCGAATAAAACCAACAACAGATTAAAACACAGTAAGAGGATGTTAAAAATAAGTAAAGAGTGGACTTGACAAAAACCAAGGGACAACGTCAGACTGAACTAAAAGCAAGAGAAAAAAGGTGTGTCTTTAAATTTGATTTAAAATTGTCAATGGTGGAACGGGACTTAACGTGGGATAAGAGACTATTCCAGAGGATGGGAGCAGCAACAGACAAAACTAGGCTACATCATCCTTCCTGGAGGGTGGGTTCTTGCTTCTTCCAAATATACCAAATAGTTTATTTTGAGAGACCAGACATCTTGCCCATGTCTATGATCTGATGTTTTAATCTTTAATATAATTGATGCAACTGTTCTTTACTCTTATTTACTCTATTTCCATTACATTCATGTTCACAGTAACAGAGGACTTTGAATATTATGCATAAAAGAACAAATGTGTGCATAAAAATTCACAAGAATGCAGGGAATGAAGCATCTGACACTCTCATTGTGGAGGACCTCAGACCCCGCCTCATTTGTGTCCCCCAGGTTTGGGGCCGCTGGCAAGGTGTCACTTATTTTTCCACATTGAAGGTGGCAACCCTAATCTAACCCCACGGTGCGACTAACTAGATAACGGTATGTTGTTGACTTGCACAGCTGCATTTGGTTCATTCAGTTCATTCAGAGTCTTGCACATCTAGCTAATGTTAGTGGTTATACAATTGTGCTCATAATTTTGCATACCCTGGCAGAAACTGTGAAATTTTGGCATTGATCTTGAAAATATGACTGATCATGCAAAAAAAACTGTCTTTTATTTAAGGATAGTGATCATATGAAGCCATTTATTATCACATAGTTGTTTGGCTCCTTTTTAAATCATGATAACAGAAATAACCGAAATGGCCCTGATCAAAAGTTGACATACCCTTGAATGTTTGGCCTTGTTACTGACACACAAGGTGACACACAGGTTAAAATGGCAATTAAATGTTAATTTCCCACACCTGTGGCTTTTTAAATTGCAATTAGTGTCGAAAAAGGTGAAGGTTCTGGAGTGGCCATCACAGTCTCCTGACCTTAATATCATCGAGCCACTCTGGGGAGATCTCAAACGTGTGGTTCATGCAGGACAACCAAAGACTTTGCATGACCTGGAGGCATTTTGCCAAAACGAATGGGCAGATATACCACCTGCAAGAATTCAGGGCCTCATAGACAACTATTACAAAACTGCACACTATCATTGATGTTAAAGCGGGCAATACACAGTATTAAGAACTAAGGGTATGCAGACTTTTGAACAGGGGTCATTTAATTTTTTTCTTTGTTGCCATGTTTTGTTTTATGATTGTGACATTCTGTTATAACCTACAGTTGAATATGAATCCCATAAGAAATAAAAGACGTGTTTTGCACGTCTCATATTTTCTTTAAAAATGGTACATATATTACCAATTCTCCAAGGGTATGCAAACTTTTCAGCACAACTGTAATTGCTCATTGACAGTAGTGAATGGAGGAAGACATAAGGCATTCTCAAAGCAAAGTTTATATTTTTGGATACATTTCTTTAGGAAACACTATTTCTAAAGACAACTGTGAATCTTATGACAATAAAACATACACCATTATATTTATTGTAACAAGGACACTCCAGTATGTAATTACTAATTTGCATTCATGGGGATCATACTGACAACATGATGTCAAACAAAGACATGGTTCGTAAATAAATTTAAGATTTGTAAATGTAAGTCAACACTTGTAAATGTTAAGCAACAGTTGTAAATGTTTTACAGATTTGTGTTTTATTTCTGAAATATGTTTTACATATTCACAGATTTTCTTAATATTTGTGAAACATGTTTACATATTTGCAGATAATGTTCTTATTTACAAAATATTTTTTCACATTTACAAATCCTATTTTTCTTTGTGAGTGTTGATGAATATACACACAGATTTCCTATATACAGCTCTGGAAAAAATTAAGAAACCACTGCAAAATTATCAGTTTCTCTGGTTTTACTATTCATAGGTATGTGTTTGAGTAAAATTAACAGTTTTGTTTTATTCTATGAACTACTGACAACATTAATCCCAAATTCCAAATAAAAATATTGTCATTTAGAGTATTTATTTGAAGAAAATAACAACTGGTCAAAATAACCAAAAAAAGATGCATTGTTTTCAGACCTCAAATAATTCAAAAAAAACTAATTCATATTAATTTTTCAACAACAAAATACTAATATTTTAACGTAGGAAGAGTTCAGAAATTAATATTTGGTGGAATAACCCTGATTTTTAATCACAGCTTGCATGCGTCTTGGCATGCTCTCCACCAGTCTGTCACATTGCTGTTGGGTGACTTTATGCCACTCCTGGCCCAAAAATTGAAGTAGCTCGGCTTTG
Source organism: Esox masquinongy (assembly GCA_016801175.1). Lineage (NCBI taxonomy): Eukaryota > Metazoa > Chordata > Actinopteri > Esociformes > Esocidae > Esox > Esox masquinongy. The sequence continues at coordinate 38,313 of JACXGI010003048.1, read as the reverse complement.
TTTGATGGCTTGTGACCATCCATCTTCCTCTGGATCAAATTCCAGAGGTTTTCAATGGGGTTCAGGTCTGAAGAATGGGCTGGCCATGACAGGGTCTTCATCTGGTGGTCCTCCATCCACACCTTAATTGACCTGGCTGTGTGGCATGGAGCATTGTCCTGCTGGAAAAACCAATTCTCCGAGTTGGGGAACATTGTCAGAGCAGAAGGAAGCAGGTGTTCTTCCAGGATAACCTTGTACTTGGCTTGATTCATGCGTCCTTCACAAAGACAAATCTGCCCAATTCCAGCCTTGCTGAAGCATCCCCAGATCATCACCGATCCTCCACCAAATTTCACAGTAGGTGCAAGACACTGTGGCTTGTAGGCCTCTCCAGGTCTCAGTCTAACCATTGGATGACCAGGTGTTGGACAAAGCTGAAAATTTGACTCATCAGAGAAGATGAGCTTACTCCATTCCTCTACGGTCCAGTCATTATGGTCTTTTGCAAACTCCAGCCTGGCTCTTCTTTGCTTCTCATTGATGAAGGGCTTTTTTATAGCTTTGCACGACTTCAGCCCTGCCCCTAGGAGCCTGTTTCTAACCGTCCTCGCCGTGCACTTCACCCCAGCTGCTGTTTTGCCTTTCTTTTTGTTAGTCACTTGATATCATCCTACGGTTGTTGAGTGACATTTGAATGAGTTGACGGACATCTCAGTCAGTGGACTGTCGTTTTCGCCCTCTGCCAGTCTGTAGCTTTGTTGTCCCCAATGTCTGTTGCTTGACCTTGTTCTTATGAACCGCCGTCTTTGAAATTTTCAGGATGGAAGCAACCTGACGCTCACTTTATCCCTCTGCCAGTAAAGCCAGAATTGGACCCTTCTTTTCCTCACTCAAAGCTTTTCTTTTCAAGTCTTTTGTCATGCTGAATAGTTATTTTTTTATTTAAATTACCTTCGAGGTATTACTTGCACTGTTTTTGCCATCAAGGTGGTCCTATTGCAAGATAGTGATGACCACAGCAGTGTTTTTCATACTTTCCCTCATTAAATTAGTTTTGGTTCAGGTAATCACCTAATCAGTACCTCATTAAGTAAAATGAGGTGTGCCTGTGTTGGAATTTAACAGACACTGGAATGGAATGGCTGCCATACATGTAGAGAAGAAAAATCAGGAGAAGTCTATTCATTTTTTCCAGAGCTGTATATTTACGAATATTGAGACACATTTAACTCCATATGTCCTCCCTACAATCTCCAATTTATCCACTTAATTAAGTAAACTGTAAGGACATTTTTTGTAGGTTGCTTGGCTTTCACCCTTCTTACCCAGTTCATCCCAAACCAGATTGATGTGGTTTAAGTCTGGAGACTGCGCTGGCTATTCCATGATTTGAAGCCTACAGTCTTGTTCTTTTCTTCTAAGGTAGTTGTGACATAGCCTGGAGGTATGTTTTGGGCCATTATCTAGCTGTAGGATGAACCCCTGACCAACTAGGCGTAAACATGAGGGCATTGAATGATGCTGCAAAATGCTGCGGTAGCCGTTTTGGTTCATGGCAAATTCTGGATCCAGCAAAAGAACCCCAGGTAATCATGCTTCCTTCTCCATGTTAGACAGCTGAGGAACCGTCCTTTCACCTCATCGACAGCACACAAAAACCCAGCATGAAGAACCAAAGATTTCAAATGTTGATTCATTGGTTCATAAGACCTTGTTCCAGTATTCAGTAGTCCACTGGCTGTACTTCATGGCCCAGACAGGCCTCTTTTTCCTATTTGCCATCACAGCAATGGCTTTCTTACTAGCACACAACCTGTCAAACCTCCAGCTCTAAGGTCTCTTCAGAGTTGAAACTGAGACTTGCTTACTTTGACCAGTGTTAAGCTGTGCTTGAAGCATACAGTTATCCTGTTAGCCACCTATGATGCAGGTTTTTGACTCATAGAAACTTGTCTGTTGTGGCTTTGGGTCTGCCAGACCCCTTCCTATCAGTTTCCAAGTGCCTTTTGATGGTGCAGGAAACCCTCCTCACAGAAACCTTGGCTTTCTATGCAATTTCTCTAAAGGAAAGACCTACACTTTTAAGGGTTATAATGTTCTGCCTGTCTTAACATAAGGATATCAATATAGTACTTTCGGCAATTCAGTACTGTCCAAATAATGCTTAAGAGAAGAGGGTGTAGTAATGCAATCTGTTCCAACACTGCTTTTATACAGACAGAGGGTTTGTAAGCAGTTAACAAGTTGGGAGACCTGTAGGCATTGTTAGCATCAACAGTCAAGACTTAATTTACTTCCATTGCTGCAGAACAGCTGTAAGTGAACTTTTTCCAAAACTCTGAAATGTACATTATTCTTCAGTTTTTGGTAACCTAAACTTCTTTTTAACCTCAGGCAGTTTACTGCTTACCTTTGTACTATTTCAGGTTATTGACTGGACTGGACTATTTACATTTCAATAAAAAACTGGACAAATGGTTTTAAATGTTTGACCGGTTGTACATATGTATGATGGATGCTGTATGATATAAGCATGAATATTTATGATGTTATCCCCATGCCCATTCCATTAGGCTACTGCGTTCCGATGAGAACACACTAGCCTGGTTTGGCGTAAGCGGAGCCGGCCTAGAAGAGCGAGCGAGCGACCAACTTTTGTTTAAATAGCGTAGTGGTTAGAGACGCAGGCTACGCAACAACAAGTCCCGCGTTCGACTCCCGTAACAGTAAAAACACAGTATGCCTGAGGTTCAGGACAGACAAAAACGTCGCTGGCTACGCCCTTATGTAGCTACGTAATAGGAAGCCTAAAATAAAACAGTTCTGGTGGATATTAGGATTTGTTTAGGATAGACAAACACTTCGCTGGCTACACGATTCTCTCGTCTTTTCACTTGACAAAAAAGTCAGTTATCGTCACCTATATTGATAGATACTGTATCTATATTGATAGATACACCTATATTGATAGATACAGTTATCGTCACTTATATTGAGAGATACTGATAGACACCTATATTGATAGATAAGCTGTTAAAATGGCCAGTGGCAAAAGAGGATTTGTTCAGGATAGACAAAAACTTCGCTGGCTACAACCTTCAGTAGCTACGTTATGTGAAGCTTAAAATGAAACTGTTTACTATTATATAGCGACTATTTCTGGTGGACTTTAGAATTATGTCTTAGGATTTCTTCAGGATAGACAAACACTTCGCTGGCTACACGATTCTCTCATCTTTTTACTAGACAAAAGAAAGTCTGTTATTGTCACCTATATTGATACAGTAGTTATTGTATCAATCTCATTCACAAATGGCTAATAAGCTGTTAAAACGACCAGTGGCAAAAGCTATACAGTTCATAGATGCTATTTGTGGTGAAGGTAAACTTAATAAGAAATGTTACTCAGTTTAACACAATGCTTAACCCCCTGAGGACAGACTAGGCGCTACAGCCCACGCCTGAGGCGTATTTGCATAACAATTACACAGTATTAGATATTTTCAAAACGGTTTGTGATAGAGAGATCCTGTTTTCTTTGCTGTTTTCCTGAGATTCCGCTGAAAACGCAGATGCGCTTTGTGTTAACGTGGCACATTTCCTGGTTGTCGTCATCCTGTCCAAATGCAACCAAATCCTTGAGCACCTGACCAATGGATGGGCTGTTGGGTGACAGCATCCAATGGAAGGCTGTTGCTAGGCAAAATAGTTTCTTTTACCCAATCAGGGGAAGGTATCTGTTATGTATTCGAGCAAATCAAAAGGCTGCAGGATGGGACATAATAAGTTTCGTTTTCTTTATGTGCTAGAGGAGATGACTAGAGGAGGTGGAAGCAGTGCGTTAGCTTAGCTTAGCTAGCATGCTAACTTAGCATTTGCTTACATTTTAGCATTGTGTCGTTGCGGAACGCTAACGTGTCGAACAGACAAAGAAAGGATATGTGTTTTCAACAGTTTTATAAGTATTATTATTAGTATGAAATGGCAAAACGTAAAAACACTTTTACTAAATGTAGCCATAGTCCGTTACGGTTTTCAAATACTAGATAGCTGAGTTACATGACAACAAAGGACGAATGCTAACAACATGCAAGAACAGTCTGGTAAGTAACATCAAATAACCTATTTATCATGTAATAATGTAATACAAATGTGATCATTATAGATATTGTCTGCTTTGCGTATTTGGAATGGGAAAACTGTTCCAAATGGCTGTTTGTGGCCTGATTTCAATGATAAATAGTGAAATAATGATGGATGTCATAAACATATTGGACTGCTTGCACAAAAGGTGACTAATTTCATTGTTCTGTTCACATTTATTGTGATACAATGCAAATTTGTGTAAGAAAAAGGGTTTGAAAAGTGTTTTTGGAATGGCAGAGTAGTTCCACATGGTTCTGTGGTCTGATTTCAATGAAAAATAGTGACAAAAACGTGTTGGACAAAAGGCAAATTATTTCATTTTTCTGTTCACATTCATTGTGATGCTTTTCTTACACAAATGTGCATTGTGTTTGCACAGAACATTTGTATTGGGAGTATCACTCTGTATGGTTGTGCTATGGTCAGAATTCAATTATATATAGAAGAAATCTGATTTCGCTTATGAAATTATTTACTTTATTGTGCATTTTTCCCTAAAACACTACCTTATAAGAACATTAACATGCATGCTTATATTAGCTGAGGTTCTTTAGAATCATTTGATACCAAATACATGATGATCCATTTACATTACGTATTGTTTATAAGCCCAAATATAAAAGTAGTGAAACCCGAAAATTTAAAGCGTAGTCCCCAGGGGGTTAATGGCGTCTAGCGACATATTACTGGCTAACAAGCTTTTAAAACAGCCAGTGGCAAAAGTCAGAGTTCATAGATACTATTTGTGGTGGAGATAAACTTAATAAGTTTAACACAATGGTTAATGCTGTCTAACGAAATATTCAAACTTGGCGTGATGTTAATGCGTGACAAAATTATATAATGTCAAGAGGCTATTACTGACATCCGGCAAATGTACAGTTCTGTGGCGTAGTGATTAACTACACAGCCTTTCACGTGGGCGACCCGGGTTCGATTCGAGAGGGCAGCCACGATCATCACTTTCTATTGCGGCCCAGCTGAACTAGGCTTGCCTGGTTTCTTGTTAAGGTACCTATTGATAAGCATGAATGAAAAACAACAAGTAACAACTTAATGATACAGTGAGGGAAAAAATTATTTGATCCCCTGCTGATTTTGTACGTTTGCCCACTGATGAAGAAATGATCAGTGTATAATTTTAATGGTAGGTTTATTTGAACAGTGAGAGACAGAATAACAACAAAAAAATCCAGGAAAACGCATAAATTATAAATTTGCATTTTAATGCATATGAAACTCTGCACTCGTATCTGCCGACTGAAGCATTGAAAATGGCCTTAGTTTAAACAATTTGTCCAACTATACTGTATTATTTATGATAATACATTTCATAACATGCAAGTATTGTTTAATAATTGCAGATACAATGAAATATAATTCCCGATTAAACTGTACAACATATTTAAGGGGTTAATTTTAAATTCATGGGTGAATTTTCAGAGACCAGCAATAGTTACTGGCCAATGATGATGCTGTTCTCCTGGATCTCTGTGCTGTAGTGGGCCCAGCGTTACAGAGAAGCACCCGTAGAAACCAAGCCATGCCTGTCCCACTTCAAGTCCTGAAAACCCTCGGATTTCAGGCAACCCGCACTTTTCAAAGGGAAATGACTAACAGGTAAAGGATCTCTCAGCCAACCTTTAGCTGTGTTATGCCAGACGTGTTAGGAGGTATTATTGAATTGACGCACCTCTACATAAAGTTTCCTTACACAGTGGGTGAACAGGCAAATAAAAAAGTGCAATTTGCAGCAATGTCCGGTTTCCCAAATGTAATTGGTGCTACTTACTGCACTCATGTTGTTATAAGGACTCAGAGTGACATTAAATTTGCATTAATTAATCGAAAGCGTAATCATCCCACTAATCCTTGCAGTCGACAGCGGATATCCCCTCAAGCGATGGCTGCTCACCCCTTTCGCCAACCCAGAGAACCTACAATGTGCGCCATTGCCAGGCACTTTATGTTGTGGAGCGCACCATCAGCAGATGGCGCTGCCTCAATTCCTCAGGCAGAAACCTTTTATACAAGCCTGAAAATGTCTGTGACATTGTGAGCCCAATCCAACCCCTATCCCCAGGCATTTGAACAAAACGCAGCTGCCATGTGTCACTTGTAAAACCACATGGTATGGAAACAAATAACACAATTTATTGAGTAATTCTTTCAATGTACAGTTTCATGTCACACAAATCATTTGTCATTTCCTTCAACTCCTTGGCAACCTCGTTAATAGCGTCAATGTTGTCTCTGTGTTCGCAGGACAGCATCTGGGAAGACACGGCCGCTGGAGGGTATGATGCATGAGGTGTAGTAAAGAAGCCGGGGCTGAGCACACTACTGACCCCGCTGGAACAAGCAGTGACTAAAAACAATAGAAAATGTCACAATTGTTTGTGTGAATGTTTAAATACAACTTGAATGCATTTGCCATCATTGTCATCATGCAGTCAGTATGGATTAATATTAATTAGGAGTGTTACACTGACTATTTATAGGCAACTATGGGCGTTAATGAGGTGGGACAAGACGCTCGCTCACATGCGCCAAATTTGGAGTTGATTGTGATTCATAAACCGGCGTGGGACGTGTTATAAATAAGAAAATTTTTGTGCATAAGCACTTTCTGTGTTTCGTCCGTACACCACTTTATGACATGAATCCTCCGCACAGTTTTATAAATGAGGCCCCTGCTGTGGTCTTCGTTGCAACACAGTTTTTAAACATGATTTAGTCCATCAGCAGACACTTTTATCCAGAGCGATTTAACACAAAATTTGACTCATGATAACTAGTGATTATCTTCACTAGCAGTGAGATGTTACAAAGTCAAACAACTGCCCAACTGCACGAGTGAACATCACACACGCAATATGTGAGCAACTTTTGTCAAGCAGTCTGGCTGTTGAAGCAGTCTGGCTGTGTGTCTGTAGTCACTGACGGATCAACTGATGCCCAAGATCAGTATGTGTTACACGTGTTGTTTATTTTGCAAGGACTAAATGGTGAATCTGACTCATAATTGAAAGCTGTCCACGCTGATACAGTTTACCTATAGGCTGTTAATTACAATACAGTTGCACAGGCTGTTGTGAAGCGCCTGAATATGTTTGAAGTGGACTTTGATGATGTCAGTGCATTCATTTCTGACATTGCATCATACATGTCCAAAGCGTACAATCAAGTGCTTAAGGGATTACTGCCTAACTCCGTTCATCTTACCTGCAATGCTCACATTGTAGCATTGGCCAGTGGTATTTGGAGGACCAATTTCCCAGAGGTTGACAGACTCATTGCAAGTGTCAAAGAGGTGTTCAAGCACTGTCCGAGCCAAAAGTTCTGTTTTAAACGGCATTTGCAAAGTGCCATCCCAGCTCTGGGTTCAGATCTTCCTGCTAAACTGACACGAGATGGGGTGCTGGAAAGCTGCCGCTGAATATCATACACAGTACCTGAAATTTTAACCCACTTTTGTGACAAAGGAAATTGAGATTACCCCAAACACTGCAGCTTTAAATGAGCTGAAACGTCTGCTTGATAGTCCCGAGACATTACAAATCCAACTTGACCTGATCACCCAGCATGGAAAAAAGCTTGTCAATTTAATCAAATGGTGTGAAAGCCGTGAGATTCATGTTCATCAAGCATACAACAAAGTTGCTGATGTAATTAACAGTTACCAAGCACTTAAAGGGGAGTTCCTCAAAGCAGTAAACGTGTTTGATCCTGTACAAGTGTGCATTCTAAACTTGGACGGCCTACAATTGAATTCCATACCAGGCTTCACCCAGGAGTGCAGAACTGAATTGGAAGGACACCGCTTTTTTGCAATGGAATGCAGCAGCGATCTTTCTCTGACTGTTTTTTGGAGGTCTGCAGAATCACGTTTTGCTAACATCAAAAAACTTGCCAGGCGATACTTGTCTGTTGTCCACAACTCTGTCGATGTTGAGCGAAGCGTTTTGGCACACAGGCAGGTTTATACAGCTCAAAGACAATCCATGAAAGAGCATACGGTGAACCATCTGACAATGCACAACTTCAATGCAAAAACTAAAAGAAATTGACATTTCCTGGACTGTATATAATTATTTTCTGAAGAATCCTTTAAAAATGTTTAAAAAAGTTTAATTCAACTAACGGCGTTTAAAGTTTAACTAGTTTAAGAATAATTGTAACAAATTGCGCCTGAAAAACACTATCCGCCACAGAGGACATACTTAGAAGCGGAGATTAGCGCCACCTGCAGTTCAATGTCACAATCTTTCCATATTGTTTTTTGCGGTTAAATAAAAATACACTTTGTACACTTTGACTTTGTTCCGTGCATAGTCTGTGAAAAATAATACTTTCCCCTCGAACCTGCCGTGATTTAAAAAAAAAACAACTGAGATTTTCTCAGCACCCTAATTAGTACGAGTGAAACGAAAGGAGAGTGATTCATCAAATAGCTAGGTTATTGGCTAGCAAGTTAGCCCCTCCATTTAGAGACTAGCTAGCTAAATTACAGTAAGCATGCCTGGGCATGTTACTAGTAAAATAAATTCAACTAAAATTTGTAAAAGGTGTTAAATTTTGGTCATTGTGACAATTCTTGTTTTTTCAATACAGTAATCTTACCATATTGTGGGAAAGTTGAGCAAGAGCATGCACACGCCCTGATGAATCTTTTTGGTGGCTGGAGCAACATTTTTCAATCAACACTAGAGGGTGCACTTGGGTTTTACAGTTAGGTCCGGAAATATTTGGACACTGATAAGTATTGTTATTTTGTCTGTTTACCAAAATATATTTAAGTTACAGTTAAATAATGAATATGGGCTCAAAGTGTGGTCTCTTAGCGTTAATTTGAGGGTACTCACATCCAAATTGGAGGAAGGGTTTAGGAATTACAGCTCTTTAATATGTAGCCCCCTCTTTTTCAAGGGACCAAAAGTAATTGGAATTGACTCAAAAGCAGGTGGATATTATATTTCTATATTGCTACCTATCAATTATTTAGGTGGACAGGTGTGGGCTATTCCTTCGTTATTTGTTAAATCAATTAAGCAGTTAAAAATGTCTGGAGTTGATTCCAGGTGTGGCATTCGCATTTGGAAGCTGTTGCTGTGAACCCACAACAAGCAGTCAAAGGAGGTCTCAATACAAGTGAAACAAGCCATCCTTAGGCTGCAAAGCAAACCAAATCAGAGATCAGAGAGATAGCAGGAACATTAGGAGTGGCCAAATCAACACTTTGGTACATTCTGAGAAAAAAAGAACGCACTGGTGAGCTCTGCAACACAAAAAGGCCTGGACTTCCATGGGAGACAACAGCGGTGGATGATTGTAGGATCCTTTCCATGGTCTAGAAGAACCCCTTCACGACATCCAGCCAAGTGAAGAACACTCTCCAGGAGATAGGCATATATTTATCCAGGTTTACCATAAAGAGAAGACTTCACAAAAGCAAATAGAGGGTTCCTCACAAGGTGCAAACCATTCATAAGCCTCAAGAATAAAAAGTCCAGATTAGACTTTGCCAAAAAACATCTAAAATAGTCAGCCCAGTTCAAGAACAGCATTCTTTGAACAGTTGAAACTAAGATCAACCTGTACCAGAATGATGGGAAGAAAAAAGTATAGAGAAGGCTTAGACGCCTCATTATCCGAAGCATACCACATCATCTGTAAAACACGGTGGAGGCAGTGCGATGGCATGGGCAAACATGGCTTCCAAGGGCACTGGGTCACTAGTGTTTATTGATGATGTGACAGAGGACAGAAGCAGCCGGATGAATTCTGAAGTGTATAGGGATATATTGTCTGCTCAGACTCAGCCAAATTCAGTAAAGTTAATTGGACGGCGCTTCACTTGACAGATTGACAATGACAGAAAACACTGCGAAAGCAACCCAGGAGTTTTCTAACACAAAGAAGTGGAATATTCTGCAATGGCCGAGTCAATCATCTGATCTCAACCCAATCGAGCATGCATTTCACTTGCTGAATACAAAACCTAAGGCAGAAAGACCCATGAACAAACAACAACTGAAGACAGCTGGAGTAAAGGCCTGGCAAAGCATCACAAAGGAGGAAACTCCTTTGGTGATGTCCATGCGTTCTAGACTTCAAGCAGTCATTGCCTGCAAAGGCTTCTCAACAAAGTATTAAAAATCAACATTTTATTTATTATTTTGTTAATTTGTCCAATTACATTTGAGCCCCTGAAATAAGAGGCAGGTGTATGAAAATTGTTGCAATTCCTAAACGTTTCATATGATATTTTTGTTCAACCCCTTGAATAAATGCTGAAAGTATGCATTTCAATTGTATCTCTGTTGTTTCATTTCAAATCCATTGTGGTGGCATACAGAGCCAAAATTATGAAAATGTGTCAGTGTCCAAGTATTTCCAGACCTAACTGTATATGTAGAGGAACTATCAGAGAGAGGCCGATAGAACACAACCAATAGTGAATTGAAAAGCGGCCCTATCGGCACCGATATATCAGTCAATCCCTACTTGCTATACATTTATTTGAGCAATTCTTGATTGCTTGAAGGGACCAGGACAGATGTCTGCTGATATAAAAACTCACCATTTGGCTCCTGTGTTACTACACCAATCAGGACCCAATACTGCTTAGGAATGGAGCTTGACTTCAACAGAGGTACGAGAGGTGATTTTTTTATAAAAATTGTAAAACCACCACATTTACCCATCCTATATGATCTAAACACAGCAGCTCTTTCTGGGAGAGCCCAATGAGGGCCAGGCAGCTTCAGCTCTCTTAGGTGCGGGCATAGTTACACTGGAGGTGTACTTCCAAAAAGGTTTTATTTTGACAAAAACTGTCTTCACAAACATTGAAGTTTGTGAAGACAAACTTGAAGCAAGCAGAAAAGTTATCATGCTGAAGGACACATTTTCAAAAGTAAGATTATAAAGAAAATGTGAGCCAAATTAACTATCTTGGTGATCATCCTCAAAAATAGTGTGGTTGATGGAGGATGGAAACAGTGGCTAACATCAGTTGAGGTACTACATGTTACTGTTAATAATGTTGGAAGACAATGTAATGCAATCCCCATGTATATGTAAATATGCTAAATGAAATACGTCCAGATTAAAATACAAATTATGTACTGAGGCCAACTTACCAGAAAGCACATGAAGTCCAGTGCGAGGACAGTCGGGACCCCACCAAAGGGTAGGCCCTGGAGCACTGTGCTGCGGATACGGGCCGAGTAACAGTAGTCCTTTGACACATTATTGGCGGAGCAGTTCTCCTGGCCTGAAATGCAGGCCTGGACACCACCCGGCCATATGCCCATAATCACAATCCAGTCACTACCCACAGAATAAGCACTTCAAAACAGCTCACAGCCGCATCTTCTGGCAACCTATTGTGGAAGAGTAGCAGTGAAAAAAGGTGATTATTTAACATCCAAACGATGACCTAAAACAACAACAATAAATATAAAAACAGCTACAGTATGTACATACACTGATGAGCCAAAACATGACCACCTGCCTAATATGCTGTTGGTCTTTCATGAGCCGCCAAAACAGCGCAGACCCGCAGAGGCATAGACCCTACAAGACTCCTGAAGGAGTCCAGTGGTATCTAGCAGCCGATCCTTCAAGTCCTGTAAGTTGCGATGTGGAGCCGCTGTGGCTTGGACTTGTTGGTCCAGCACATCCCACAGATGCTCAATCGGATTGGGATCTGGGAAATTTGGAGGCCAGGGCAACATCTTGAAGTATTCATCATGTTGCTCAAACCATTCCCGAGCAATGTGTGCAGTATGGCAGGGGGCAGGGTCCTGCTGAAAGAGGCCACACCCATCAGGGAATGCCACTGCCATGAAGGGGTGTACCAGGGCTGCATCGATGTTTAGGTAGGTGGCACATGTCAAATTTGTCCCACCTCAGATCACTGTCAGCAGGTACTTGTGATTGCTGACTGGGAGCACCCAACAAGCCTTGCCGTATCAGAGATGCTGACCCAGTCATCTGGTCATAATTTGGCCCTTGTCAAAGTCACTCAGGTCCACTCCTGTCCATTTGTCCAGCATCCAACACATTGACTATGAGAACTGACTGATTGCTTACCATCTACCCAGTCCTTATGTGCATTAACGTCACCTGTGAGTGGTCATAATGTTTTGGCTCATTAGTGTATATAGTCAAAGTCATTTCTCGATTTCAGAGAAGACATGAAACCTCAGATGACCATAAATTACTATTTCTAAAACTAGAACAATGTGATTTTTTAAATTTTGAAAGAACTAGTGAGTTTATATCTTCACTTTCCTCTTGTCGTACATGGGGATTCACACAGCTTCAAACAACACAAAATTAAATAGTTATGAGCTAAAAACAACAGTATGCTAGTGGAAGGAAGGAAACCGACAGGTCAGAAATAAACCGTGTGTTATCACTGAAGGTGGTGACATTATCATACAATGGTATTAATAAATATATTACAAATGTGCTTTGTCCATTATGAACAAGCTAATTATTGGAAGACTTTCATTCCCAAAAAAAGAATGTGCTCATTTGTTCATAATTGCGGCAAAAGAACAGACAAGCAAAAATTAAAAACACCTATACAAAGATGTATCATTTTACATTAAAAATGCTAACATGTAAAGGCATAGTGGAATGCCAGTAGTCAATATTGCTACCTGTCAATTATTTAGTAGGCCAAATGAACATCTGAATGGTTTGAACAACTGTTTATAGTTGAATGATATCCAGACAAAATGCTGGCCTGACAAGAATGCATGTTATAACTGACTAAACTGGTGTAAAAAAGCCATGAAGGTGATGCACACATGAATTATACTTGCCAATGTAAAATAAGCACACAAGAGTTTCGTTAGTAAACATTTGCTAGACCTGTGGCAATAGATTTGTCCTTGGAAATTACAATCTGCAGTGCTACATTTTACAGCATTTGCAGGCAAAGATACCCATGAGGACTGATTGGCAGTCAAAAGCATTTTCTGACCCATGAACTGAATACATGATGAACGTGTCACGTTTTCACCTTTTAAACAGTCTGAGTGGAACATGCAGCAACAGTGTTTCAACTCGTAGTGATGCAGAGGACGGAAAACATGGCTTAGCACGGTCGGCTTCTACCTCAGTTTTTGATAGTATAACATCTTTTAGGTGATTTTTCCACCTAGCTAAATCAATGCACAAACTAAATCAATGCACAAAGTTTTACTGGATTCTACGAGCTAAATAACTAAAATATAAATCTAACACCTAGCAAGGAATTTACAAGGCTAGTTACCATTTTGCCTTTGACATGGGTATGTTTTTTCCATGAGAATAATAGAAATTCACTTTGCATGATTCATATTTTGTATTAGACTCGTTTTGGGCCAATACATATCAATTTAATAGGGTTCACATCAAAACGTGTAAGAATGCGACAGGAAAGGCAGGAATCGTGAATCCACGCGCAGAGAGCGATGTTTATTTAGCAAGAGGACAAGGCAGAAAAGCTTGGTCAGGCAGGCAATGGTCAAAACACAGTCAGTCCGAAGTGGCAAAGGTACAAAAGGAGCAGGCAATGAACGTAGTCTAGGTCAGGCAGGCTCTTCCCAAAACGGATATCAATTCTAGGCTAAGGTACAGGCAAGGAATGGACGGGTAGAAAAAGTACTAGGAACAAGGAACATACGTGGAATAATCATAAACTTGGAAAAAGGCTCAGTACGTCATATCTAAACAAGACAATACCCCATGAAGAAACACAAACTGAACTGAACTACAGTATATAGAGGGTGCTAAGGTACAAACCGGTAAACACAATTGAGCATAGAAATACAAAATATAGAATGAAAAAACAAAAAAACAGAAACACAAACTAGATCTGCAAAAAAAAAAAAAAAAACTACCAAAATCAAAACCAGAACCTTACAACATGTATTTACTGTATATCATTTATTGTGTTCGCATTTGTTAAACACTTACGTTTAATCTACTAGGGCTATCCACTGTTTGGCAAAAGGCTCAGAATTAAAGCAGAAGTACGTGGGTTTTTGTATTAACACATTGCTGTTCTATTAATCTGGATTGTGGATGAATACCTACCATATCAGATGGTCCCAGGCCTGCATCTGAAAAAACCTCTGTATATGGTGTACTGCTGCTAAGGAAAGAAGTATGTGTTTGAGTAAGATTACAATTTTTGTTTTATTCTATAAACTACTGACAACATAACACCCAAATTCCAAATAAAAATATTGTCATTTAGATTATTTATTTGTAGAAAACAACAACTGGTCAAAATAACCAAAAAAAGATGCACTGTTTTCAGACCTCAAATAATGCAAAGAAAAATTCATATTCATTTTTCAACAACAAAATACCAATGTTTTAACCTAGGAAGAGTTCAGAAATCAATATTTGGTGGAATAACCCTGATTTTTAATCACAGCTTGCATGCTCTCCACCAGACTGTCACATTGCTGTTGGGTGACTTTATGCCACTCCTGGCACAAAAATTCAAGTAGCTCGACTTTGTTTGATGGCTTGTGACCATCCATCTTCCTCCTGATCAAATTCCAGAGGTTTTCATTGGGGTTCAGGTCTGGAGATTGGGCTGGCCATGACAGGGTCTTCATCTGGTGGTCCTCCATCCACACCTTGATTGACCTGGCTGTGTGGCATGGAGCATTGTCCTGCTGGAAAATCCAATTCTCAGTGTTGGGGAACATTGTCAGAGCTAAAGGAAGCAGGTGTTCTTCCAGGATAACCTTGTGCTTGGCTTGATTCATGCATCCTTCACAAAGACAAATCTGCCCGATTCCAGCCTTGCTGAAGCATCCCCAGATCATCACCGATCCTCCACCAAATTTCACAGAGGGTGCGAGACACTGTGGCTTGTAGGTCTCTCCAGGTCTCCATCTAACCATTAGACAACCAGGTGTCTAGAGAAGATGACCTTACTCCATTCCTCTACGGTCCAATCCTTATGGTCTTTTGCAAACTTTAGCCTGGCTCTTCTTTGCTTTTCATTAATGAAGGGCTTTTTTCTAGCTTTGCAAGACTTCAGCCCTGCCCCTATGAGCCTGTTTCTAACCGTCCTCGCTGTGCACTTCACCCCAGCTGCTGTTTGCCATTCTTTTTGTAGGTCACTTGATGTCATCCTACGGTTGTTGAGTGACATTCGGATGAGTTGACGGTCATCTCGCTCAGTGAACAGTAGTTTTCGCCCTCTGCCAGTCTGTAGCTTTGTTGTCCCCAATGACTGTTGCTTGACCTTGTTCTTATGAACTGCGGTCTTTGAAATTTTCAGGATGGAATCAACCTGACGCTGACTGTATCCTTCTGCCAGTAAAGCCAGAATTGAACCCTTCTCTTCCTCACTCAAAGCTTTTCTTTTCAACTCTTTTGTCATGCTGAACAGTTATTTTTTTATTCAAATTACCTTTGAGGTACTACTTGCACTGTTGCCATCCAGCTGGTCCTATTGCAAGAGGATAGTGTTGACCACAGCAGTGGTTTTTATACTTTTCCTCATTAAATTAGATTTGGTTCAGGTAATCACCTAATCAGTACCTCATTAAGTAAAATGAGGTGTGCCTGTTTTGGAATTTAACAGGCACTGGAATGGAATGGCTGCCATACATGTAGAGATGGTGATTTAAGAAAAATTAGGAGTGGTCTCTTAATTTTTCCAGAGCTGTATATATCAAATACATGTAACACCCCTGAAAATACCAATCATGTAATACTCTCAAGCTTTACATACAAATCATGTACAATCAGAGCATGCCTGACATACCACTCTGGAGCATTACGCACATCAGACACCCTAACCCACGGACACACAAGGCCTACATGTAACCGACGGACACACAATACATGTAGCTTCTTTTTGGTCTTATACTTTTGTCAGTGCACAGAATCAAAAATAGTTACAAGCATCACAAGAATAAAAATTCAGTTAATGTAAAACGATCAGTTAACACAAAGATAGCAGCAGATTGTTACATTTACACAGAGGTTATTCCCCTGATAGCACAATAACCTGCATTATCCAAAGCAGTTACAAGCAACACAGAATCAAAAATCCTCCAATAAATGTTTAAAATGGGCAAGGGGGACAAGAGTTCCAAGTTTAAGTTTGGTCTGCAGACTATTCTATAAGCAAGGAGCGTAACAGGAAAAGGCAGTCCTACCCAATTCTGTGGAGATTTCAAGGGGCCTCATGTGTAATCCAGGCTTGAGATCTGGTTTTCTGAGTTATATTTCTAATGTTGATAAGTGATGATAAATAGGAAGGTAGTTTAATTACCTTTATAGACAAACATAAGAGGATATTGTTCTCAACTCAAGAACAGCGAAGTAGAGCCCACACTTTGATATAAACTACAGTGGTGAGTTTTGTAGCTAGCACCCATAATAAACCTAAGTGCGCAATGAAAAGTAGCATCCAGCAGTTGAAGTGTGGATGCCGTAGCATGCATGTAGATAATATCCCCATAGTCTATAACCGACATAAAGTTGCTTGCAAAATTTGTTTTCTGTTTGTGTAGGACAAACGTTCTGTTTGTATAGAGGAAGCCTAGTTTGATCGTTAGCCTTTTACAGAGTTCATCAACATGTATTTCAAAAAGTCCTATTGACGACAGCTTACTCAAAAGTATTGCATGGTCTACAGTGTCAAAGGCTTAAGACAAATTTAAAAACATGGCGGCCCAACACTTGCTATTGTCTAAGGCAGAGGTGTCAAAACGGTTCCATGGAGGGCTTTTCAAAATGGGTTTTCGCTCTCACCTTGTACTTGATTGATTAATTAGGTCACTAACTGGTTAGGTTCTACCTTAATCTGAAACTGGGAACCAATTTATAGGAAAAACCAAAAACCTACAGACATTTGGCCCTCCGTGGAACCGTTTTGACACCCCTGGTCTAAGGCATGTGTGCTCGACCGGGTTGAGATCAGATGATTGTACTGCAGAATATTTCACTTCTTTGCCTTAAAAAAACGCATGGGTTGCTTTCACAGTATGTTTTCGATCACTGTCCATCTGTAAAGTGAAGCGCCATCCAATCAACTTCACTGAATTTGGTCACATCATCAATAAACACTAGTGACACAGTGCCATTGGAAGCCATTCATGCCCATACCATCACCCTGCCTCCACCGTTTTTACAGGTGATGTGATATGAGCCGTTCCAAGCCTTCTCAATACTTTTTTCTTCTCATCATTCTGGTACAGATTGATCTTAGTTTCATCTGTCCAAAGAATGCTGTTCCAGAACTGGGCTGACTATTTTAGATGTTTTTTGACAAAGTCTAATCTGGACTTTCTATTCTTGAGGCTTATGAATGGTTTGCACCTTCTGGTCAACCCTCTGTATTTGCTCTCATGAAGTCTTCTCTTTATGGTAGACTTGGATAATGATATGCCTACCTTCTGGACAGTGTTCTTCACTTGGCTGGATGTTGTGAAGAGGTTTTTCTTTACCATGGAAAGGATCCTACGATCATCCACCACTTTTGTCTTCTGTGGATGTTCAGGCCTTTTTGTGTGGATTTGGCCACTCCTAATGTTCCTGCTCTCGCTCTGATGATTTTTTACGACCTGTTTCACTTGCATTGAGAGCTCCTTTGACCGCATGTTGTGGGTTCACAGCAACAGCTTCCAAATGTGAATGCCACACCTGGAATCAACTCTAGAGCTTTTACCTGCTTAATTGATGAAGAAATAACAAAGGAATAGCCCACACCTTTGCATGAAACAGCTTTTGAGTCAATTGTCCAATTTCGTTTGGTCCCTTGAAAAAGAGGGGGCTACATATTAAAGAGAAATAATTCCTAAACCCTTCCTCCAATTTGGATGTGAATACCCTCAACTTAAAGCTGAGAGACTGCACTTTAAGCCCATATTCATTATTTAACTGTAACTTGAATATATTTTGGTAAACAGCCAAAATAACAAAACTTGTGTCAGTGTCCAATTATTTCCGGACATAACTGTATATTGTTTTATTCAAATCAGTTTTTCATACTTTTCAAATGCACTGTCACGTTTAACAAACCAGATAAAGGTTTGTAATACTATTAAAAACTTATGTAGGAGACCATGCTGAGACATGTTTTTCCTCCTATGAATCACTATTGAAACTAGGGTTGCCAGATTTCATTGACAGTATACAACAAAGACACCCGTGGACTCCACAAAAACCCACCCAAACGTTACTTTTACTATACAACCCTATCTGTAAAATGACCGGCCCAAGCCCATTTTTGCCCACACACTGTCAAATAGACGAGTTGTGCAGGAAACTGCCCCATCTGGCAACACTGATTGAAACAGTTGAAACACTGGCATTGCATGTTCCAGAATCTGCTCAGATTGGATAAAATATGAAAATGTGATGCGCTCAGCATGCACTCAGTTCATTGGTCAAAAAAATCTATGCCATGACAATCAGAGTCCACTTGCAAATGCTGTAAATACGTACCACTGCAGATTGTGATATAGAAGTACAAATCGTTTTGTCACAGGTCTAGCAAATGTTTTGTGGCAAAACTCAAGCATTGGGTATTTTACAATTCATGAGTTGCATGATTCCAAATATCAAGTTAGTTACAAGTATGCAAATCTTTTTTATAACTACAAAACTAATTAAAGCAGCGAGCAGCGTTTCAGGGGGCGAAGCGGGGCACAGGAAGCATCTCACCACATGCTCTCAGTAGAGAAATATGTTTTGCTATTTAAAAATGCCCATTGCCGCTAGTAGTCAGGGTGTCCAATCAAAGAAGAGGAAATCAAAACCAAACAAAAAGACCTTGAAACCAGAAAAGGAACCAGGCAACCCTAGTTCAGCCAGCCCATGATTAGAAGCGATGAATATTGTTGTCCCTGGCTGGTTTCAATCCGCAATTTTCTATGTGGCAGACTGCCTTTATCCATTACGCTATTTAAGCAGTGGGAATGCAACTTTTACCTCAGCCATTACATTTTTGCTGAAATAACGTGAACAACAGAACATTTATTAATGGAACTAAAGTGTACTCTTGTACAAAGATTACTGTAGATGGGTAGCTAATAGCTATACAGCCTACCTATAACGAAAACAATGACTCCAATCATTTCATGGCTGATTTGTTTCTTTAGAAAACAGTATAAAAGGGTCACGTAATACAATTACTCTCTTAAATATGAGAATCATGGTATTACAGAGTGGATATATATTGTTGTGCAATGGCCAAAAAGTACCGAGTGGATAAACATTTCTGAGAGACAAATGCACCTCCGTGTTGTCTCCAGGGGTTGTGATCTATATTACCCCAAAACAAATACAAGGATGTGTACTTCGAAAATCAGAAATATTCGCAATATAACTGTAAACAGTTTTGTTTTAGGCTTACTATAACATAGCTACTGATAGATGTAGCCAGCAAAGTTTTTGTCTATTCTGGACAAAACCTAATGCATAATTTATTTTGTCTACAGTAAGGCTAGAACCCTGGTCGGCTGCACGGCAGTCCATGTCTCTAACCACTACGCAATTTAACAAGGGGTAGTTAGCCAGTCACTCACTCACTGAGTAATAGACATTCGCTCTTCGTGGCCGGCTTGTGGCGGTCCAGCAAAAACAATGCGTGTATAGAGTGGAGAATGTGTGTGTGTTATGTGTAGAGATATGGGACAGTGTTTGTGAGGGAGGAGTGTGGTCTCTTGGATTTTAATGTCTGAATGCTGAGTGACAGAAGAATGTGTGTGTGATTTTATGTGGAGATATAAGAGTGTGTAAAGAGAGACAAGAGAAAGTGTATTCGGAGGGAGGAAGTAGAGCGTAGGGTAGGAATGTGTGTGTGGAACAGAAAGTGTGTCTTGGTGTGGAGTGGGGGGAGGAGAGTGTGGATTGTGTGTGAAGAGAGAATAATGTGTGTGTGATAGTGTGGAGTGAGGAGAGCGTATGGGAGTAAAGGAGAATGTGTTTGGGTGGTTGTGGAGACAGAGGAGATGATGGAAAACAAGTGTCTAAGACATACCATGATGTGTTTTTGTGTGTTGAAAGAGAAAATAATGTGTTGGGGGGGGTGTATGAGGTAGGGGGTCAAGAAAGTGGAGATGGTTTACATTAAGTATCATAGACACATCATTTACCGATTAACGTCAACAGCGAATTTTGTGTCCAACTTGTATGACAGAAGTTTGGTGAATATCTTAACATCTGTGACATTTATAGCAGCTATAAAGCCATTACATTGCATATAGGTGCAAAGTGTCAAAGATAACGCTAGGTGGCTAATGCTAGGTAGCCACCTTGCGTTAGCCACCTATCGTTAGCAACATTGCGTTAGCCACCTAGCGTTAGCAACATTGCGTGAGCCACCTAGCATTAGCAACATTGCGTGAGCCACCTAGTGTTAGCAGCATTGCGTGAGCCACCTAGCGTTAGCAACATTGCGTGAGCCACCTAGCGTTAGCAACATTGCGTGAGCCACCTAGCGTTAGCAACATTGCGTGAGCCACCTAGCGTTAGCAACATTGTGTGAGCCACCTAGTGTCAGCCACCTTGAGCTTACTGGCCACCTGAGTAACAGCTAAAATCCTCATCCTCTAGCGTCACATGCACACGTGGTGGCCAAAATGATATGACACCCGGGTTGAATTCCTAATACCATTGACTTTGAAGGGGAAAGGGTTTAGCTCAGGGGTGTCCAAACAGTTCCACGGAGGGCCGAGTGTCTGCGGATTTTTGGTTTTTCCTGTAAATTGGTTCCCAGTTCTCACCTAAACAACCAGGTGAGGGTAGAAACTAACCAATTAGTAACCTAATTAGTCAATCAAGTAAATGGTGAGAGCGAAAACCTGAAGACACTCGGCCCTCCGTGGAACTGTTTGGACAGTTTGTTAAGGGTTAGGGTTAAGGGTAAGTTAAGAATCCTTGGCTCCATCGATTAAAACAACCGCAAACAATGAGTGTCTCAGTTACCACATTTAGTGGTTAAAATCTCCAGAAAGTTTCATGTCTCTAACTTATTTGGCTGAATGTTGGTGAATTTATTTAAATCAGTGAGGTTTATAGTGCCACCATGAGAGCAAGCTGTTTCAGGGTCCCTTTCAGGGTTCATTACTGGCCTTGGGGTTTATCTGTAAAACAAGTAGCATCTTTCTTGGATAATCCTTTTAGGATTTACAGACTTATAAAAACTGTGCCACAACTATGTCAAATTCAACTGCGGATTGCGGCCACATCATTTGAGTTATTAACATTCTTTATAGACTTTTAAAGATAATGGTCCACAGATCGTTCACAGCAAACGGCATGCCAATCCATTCAACGGTCTTGGAGTTGTCATTTAAGATATCAAAGTAACTCAAAACATTGGTGAGGTTTATAGCGCCCCCATTAGGTCATTCTGTACTTGACTTCTGCTGTCCGTTCGTGGTAGAGATGTTAATGGGCATGATTTGTTTAGTAGCTGTGGGATATTCCCATGGGTACTTATGGCCTTATATAGTCATAGACCTGCCCACCTCAATTTCAGTCGCTGATGTCTGCAGTATTGTATGAGACATCAACTTTCCTTAACTATTCCTGGAAGACATATATTCGGGTATGTTTTGTTTCGTAGCTATTTGATATTCCACTTTGGATTAATGGAGTTCTGAAGTCATAGACCTGCCCATCTCAATTTCATTCACTGATTTTGGCCATATTGTTTGAGATATCAACTTCCCTTATATAACTTTTAAAGATAATGGTACAAAGGTACCATTATCTTTAAAAGTTATATAAAGGTATGTTTAATATCAAACCAAACGGCATGCAAATCCGTTCAGCGGTCTTGGAGGAGATGTCGTTAATGAGTTTTTCACAAAATTCAAAATGGAGGAAAACCTAAAGGGCGGATTTGAAATGACCAAGAGACTTTTTTGGTTAGCATGAGAAGGGGCATATCTGGAAACTGGTTGCTTGACTCTATAATATTCGGTTAATGAGATATGAGTTTAATTTTTTCCATATTCTACAGAGGGCTACAGTGTCACCATGAGTATGGGAACCATGATGGTCTTTCGGACCTTGGCCATCTACAATCGGGCAAAGTATGAAGCGATTTGAACCAGAGGGGACCGAGCTATGGGCCTCTAAAAAAGACCCTGGAGAAGAATAACAATAATAATTAAAGCTGCAAGCAACATTTAGCGGGTTTCAGCATCGAAGCTACTACTAGCCCGATTGCACATTTTTTTCAACTCATATCCATAGTTGCAAGCAATACGACATTTATGGTTTTTCCTTTCCAATAGTGCCCCCATGTGGCCAACTTGAAACATCATTCACACAAAGTAAAATCACAACCCTGATCATGTGCACCAAATGTAATCGCACTGAGTGACAAAGATCAATAGATATTGTGTTATAGCTATTATACCACCACTGTTTGGCCAAACTGAATGTACTTGCATGTCCTGAAAACTATTGCAATGTAACATTTACCTCCAATGGTATTATAATACAATTATAATTACAAGTCTTCCCCAGCACAGAGCATATTAATGATTTCAACTATCAGCTTGTTGTAAGATAATGATGGGGTCAAAAGAGATAGTCATTATCATTTTCAAAAGGTATGTTTAATTCAGTATGTGTATTAACACCAATGATTAAGCAAACTATTTCTCTTAGAATTGTCTGAATTTGATGATCAAAAGACTATTACAAGTGGCAACAATAATACCAAAGCCTTTCCAGATTTTCATTTTTTTGGAAAATACCCTCCCTATTCTTACTGTAAAAATATGTTGACTTTGGTAGGGCATGGGCAAATAGCCTACGTACCCATGTGTTATTGTTGAACTACAACTCATTTCATATTAATTTAACTACCATGTCTACAATTTAATGGTACAATTGATAAGTTTAACCCTCAGTTAGAAGTGGAACAAATGAAAAAGAAACAAATGAAAACAGAAATTACTTAACTACTGAAAATGGATTATCTACTGAGGCTTGAACACGTAACACCCTCCCTATCAAAGGCACATTTTTAATAGCTAAAGCATTTGTTAAAATGTTCATGTCACCAGAATGATTTAAGGTGAACTAATGTTAGCTTAAACTGAGGTTAGTTAAACATATTTCCATTAGCTAACGTTACGAGCTAGCCAATGCAGTTAGCAATTATCGCTAACGTTTGTGTCGTTAGCTATTTTTAATTGACTCTGCTAGCTAGTTTTTTAATGAAATAATCATGGCAGCATTGTATTCCACTAAATATTTGCCTGTAGTAGCAATTCATTGCACAAATGAAAACAGTGGATTAACATAGTTACTGAGCATTGATTAGCTACTGAGGCTGGAAAACATGACACCATATCTAAATGGCAAATTATTAATAGCTAAATTGTTTGTTATAATGTTCATGTCATCACAATAACTTTAGATGGAGTAACTAGCTAGCTTATTTAAATACAATGTAAAAATAACAAAAATATAGAACAAGTAAATTTACTTGAACTTGAACACTTACAACAATAATAATGTTAAAAAAAATTGGTGGCAACTATGTCCAGCAAATATTTTAATATAACTATTTACACCTTGGCATTTATTTGGCAAGGCTGCAGATCCATTGCAATAAACTTTGCTATTGCATTTATTTCTTTGGCACGACTTGAGTTAATGGTAGTTTGGCTCTAAATGTAGCTGGGATAGTATGTTGAGTGAGGGTTTTCTTTCCACTTAAATCTTATTTTTGTGATGCTCACTCTCAATTAACCATTATCTAAAAATGTTCATGAATCACTTACCAGACTCCTAATAAAAACCACTAGCTACTAACTAATGAGGCAATATGAATTCCATGTGCAGTATAGTGTGTTCCATTTGTGGTTAAAGAGGGAGCAGAAAATATAGTTTTGCTGGATGTAGCGAAGTGCCCCATGATTTTACATTATACTTGTAATTTTACAAAGTCTCCTGAGTATTTCGTACAATAAATTCACTGCGGTACTGAAGAGTTTTTCTGCAAATAATATCCTTTGTACTTTACAGTGGGGAGATGGAAAATATAGTGTGGTTGGATGTATTACTCAATCCCTCTCCAAAGCTAATGAGCACAAGCAAATTAACAACACTAACATCAAAATAGGATTTCTTTATATTAGATAATGTTCTCTACATTAACTTAAGCTTTAGCCATTTCTCAGAGTGCTCCATTTTATAATATTCTCAAACTTATGTAAAGGATTATTGAAATAGTAATTTTGTTTTGTTTATAATTTCCCCCACATAGTTTTCCCTTTGAAAATGTAGCCTACACAATCCAAACTATAGACACACTGCAGACCTTTTTTTTGAAGGCAACATATGAAATCGGAAGTCTGCTGCCAAATGTATATAACGTTTCACCGCAGAGTTTTATTTTGAAGTCAAAATACAAAAAAATGCATGTCTTATTGTTGCTAAGGTAAATAAAAAGTAGGCCTGCAAGTACAGAGCAGTTTAGTTGTTTTTAACTGTTTTGTGAGTGCAATTCGTTTAATGCCAAATCCTTTACACAAACCGTACACGATCAGTTGCATGGATATAGTGGAGGTAGTAATCGCTGGCCACAGTGACGTGCGGTTACTTAATTACAGAATCGCAAACTCCTTTTAAATTTCACAGTTCGAAATCTAACTTACACATTTTCGAACTAGATACACCACTATATCCTATATTAGCATGAGAGTGTATTTTCTAAGTCCATATATCGTAGATTAAATGACAAAGTATTCATCCCCTCTTGAAAGTCATTAGCCCCTGACCAACTTCTGTACATCTAAATGGCAGCTAAATTTATCTACTACCTTGCTGGTTAAAACAAACTATTAGCTGGTTACAGTCCTAACCTGCTTACCTTTCAAGTAGGTACAGGTCAGTAACCAAAACAAACGTGTTGGACGGGCATTTGATTTCCAAGGGGGGGCACGTTTATCCTACTTAAGAATGATTAGTGACTTCAGCACAATGGACGCAAAGCTAATGATTCTATGGCTGCATAATGCATAATGCTATGGGCTATTAGGCTATTGTCATTCGACGTAACCATCCCACATTCACAGTGACAGTGGAATAAAGCGATTTAACAAGAGGCTTACAACACTAATTACAGAAACATGGTGAATGAAACAATCAAGGATGTACAGTACAATTATGCAGTATGACAGGACGCAGCAACACAAATATACATCACAAAGCCCAAATCAATGACATTACAGGTACCAAAGAAACAAGAACGTACTCACAAAAACGATGTTCCCTCGACGCTGTAAGCCAGGTGTACTTTTCGTACTTTGGTTCCTCGCAATTTCCAGCTTTTCTTAAAATAGGCTTTGCCCGTAAATCCGCCACCAAATCCATTTCTTCTCCTCCATTGTGCATTAAGAAACAACAGGACGCAGTACAAATCTAAACAAAAAATATAACAGAAAGCACTGCATCTACTACATCCTTAACCTGAACGGTTGCTTGTTGGGGGTTTCTTCGACCCTTCCTCACAATTTCCATGTTTTCTCTAAAAAGGCTTTGCCAGTAAATCCGCCACCAAATGCATTTGTTCTCCTCCATTGTGCGTTAAAAAGACAACAGGGCTTAGTACAAATATAAACAAAAAATCTAACGGAAAGCACTACATCTAAAAAATCTCAACCTCTCAAAAGAAAGTTAAAATAAATCTTAGATGTTCCTACATTACGTCCTAACTAGTTCTACCTCAGTTAGGTAGCTGGTTCTTCGATCACACCACCTGAAAAATGCGCATGTAGGCAACTAGGCAAGCTAGAAAGCTGCTACATGCCAAAGAACAGACTCGTTATGGCGAACTCGAAATCGGATTGGTTGAAGAATATCAACAACCTCCTCCCCATTTGCTTCAACAGAAGGTGGGATTCACTCGAAATTGTATAGGCCTCAGGATAGATTTTCACCCACAGCACATGTGGAAAATCTGATTGGATAAATGCTCCGATTTATGTGAGCTGCACATACAGCACAACCGAGGGAGAGAAAAGCAATGAAACTATGTCAGTAACTGATGAGAACGAACTTTGTAAAAAACATCTAGTGTTAATGAAAATATATATTCATTTTTAAAAATATAATTTTCGGATTCTGACATCATTAGGCCAGCAAAAAAGGCCTCTGGTCAACAGCAGTTTCGAAAAATATCTTCTTGTACACCAAATAATAACTTTATCAAGTCGTCCATGTTTTGTAATTATTAGCAACATAAAATGTTAACTAGCCAGTCTTTAATTACCATTTCGGAAATTCCCGACTTAGTTAAAAAATACAACCCTGTTCCCAATTATCGTCTACCTTACTATTTTGTTCAATTGCATTATATTTCGTTTTTATTGATGTTGCAAATGACAGACTAGAGAGTTTTACCTACCTTACTTGACTTCAGGTCAAGAAAAAAGACTAATCAACTTAAAATTACATGATGTCTAGACTTTCGCACGTGGTATTTCATGATTTGCAACTTGTCTGCTAAAGATTGTTTATCAAACAAAGTCAGATACAGGTGACAAGATGAGTGACTCAGAGACAGGAAGGTTATCAAGATTTGAACTTCCAGTCCGATTGGTGAATCGTCTTGTTCAACCATCTTTGATCGCAGAGACATTTGGTCACAGAATTCAGTGGAATGAAAACAAAAATGGCTGCGCACGTAAACAGTAATTAGCCAAACAAGCTCAACATAACCTTCATAAAGGTGTTTTTCACTGATCGTATTTGTCCTTTACTAAATATGCAAGAATCGGAATTGATTATTTTTCACCGTCTTTAGTGAAATAGTGAATAATTTTTCACTATTTCACTAAAGATGGTGAAAAATAAAGGCATTATTAACACACAAACCATTGTCTGCTGGTTAGCATATGTTTTATTGATAAGACAAGTGGAGTGATCCTCAGGAAAGTAACACATCTTAGAAGGTTTCTCAATAAATATTCAGTATACTCTTTAACAGCACTACTGCCATAAATAGTTTCAAAATATAATTTTAACCAGTTGAAATCAGAATACTGCTCCACATCTAATAAGCAACATGGTGTTTATGGGCTGCTTTGGTGGCAATTTTTGTTGTGATAATATACAATTCTGGAATTGTCAGTGCATATTGAAATAATATGCATTAAGAAATCACCCTGAGGGGCCTTCAGTGATATTTTAAAATGTACTTGTGAAAAGGTTTAAATCTGTCATTTGATGCTATAGAAGTAGCGTTTGAAGCATTTTTCACAAATTCAGAATTGCTGAAAACCCATTACGCCCGACTTAATGGGTCCCAATTGCAAATATGTTCCTTTGGAGGAGATGGACTTATATACCTCTTTTCAAGATTTTATTTTAAACATGGTGAGCGTGGTGAGCTTGCAAATGTGGGGAACCTCAAAAGCGCCACCACGTGGTTGATAAAAAAATCTTTGCAGTCATTATTGTCGTATCATCCTTGTTAACATATGCACCAAGTAGAATTATTATCCCATTATCCTTGTAGGAGATGTGTCTATATATGTGCAAAACCACGCCCCTGCACATGTTCATCTGTCAATGGCGGCCATGTTTTTCAACATACTGGCCTGAATGATATAACTTTTGAAGACCATCGTCCATAGATGCCAAAAATCAAAGTGCGTGAAGATTGGACATTTGGTGCCAGAGCAGTTAATTTTTTAGTGTTTTTCACAAATTTAAAATGGCCGCCAAACCATTAAAGCGAAGTTAGAGTCATAACTTAATATGGGGGTTCCTTAGTATTAAGTTATGCCACTGATGGTCTCTATTGGTGTGGTGTTTTTGATTAAGTGCATGCGTTTATGAAGGACGAATTACAGGGTCAATGACGAAGATTTCAGTAAGTGCTTCCAAATGACAACCTCTAGCTATATAATTAGGGATAGTTAACGTGTTCACTAAGATTGCTTATCTACTAAATTCTTTGAATCTGAGATTCAAATAGCTTGCCAGAGACAGAACATAGAAAACACGACAACCCTTATAGCTTTGTTTAAAGATAGCTAGCTACACGACGAGGTAGGCTACTTGTTAGCCAGCTCTAGTCAATTAGGGTATGTTATAACTAGCTAAAGATGCACTATGCACCTGTCACTATATGTAAGCAGGCAAGATCCATTTATTTTGTAGCTTCATATACACTATGTTGTCATTATTTACAAATGTAAACAAAAGAATAATTTGTCATGGCCATCTTCTATGCAGTGGTGTAAAAAGTAAAAGTATTTGGCTCTGTTCACCAGTTTTGGGAAGTTGCTAAATTTTTGGGATGAGCTAAATTACCTAAACAGAGTTCATAACTAACCAGTGACCTTAATTGATAATTTACACTCTTCCTTTTTATTTTATTTATCACTGGTTAGTTTTGAACTCCCTTTACCTGGTTACTTAGATCTTAATTAGATACTTCCCTAAAGTGGTGAACACAGCCGAACCCAGTTGAGTACTTTTACTTTGTACACCTCTACTTCTATGTGACTGTTGTGATCTTTCAATTCAGTTGCCAAGATGCGTTGTTGACCTTGGGGATGCTGTTGCCTGGGTAAATGCCAACATGGGCCTCTTCTGAGACTGGGTACAAGTCCTCACCCCTGAATGATGAAACAGAGGGTGCTGTGCAGATGCTCAGAGAGGCCTCAACTCCAGAAGAAGAACAAGAAACGCTCTCCCCATTCATATTGTTGTTTAATAATTTTGAAGACACTGAAACATTCATGGACGAAATAAACAAAAGAAGACTTGGTGTTAATTTTGAGCTTCTCTGAAAATTATTTTTTTTGATGAGGATACCTATTAGCTGTCTTTAATCCATCAACTAATGTTGGTTTCCACACAGCAAAAATTACAAGATCCAGAAAACACAATACCCAAGTAGCAGTCAGTTCCGGGCCATACTCAGTATATCATGCGCCAGTGTTGGTTGACTGCTGGACAGATTTTGTGCATATGGGCCAGAACTGTGCCAGATACTCAAGATGAACACTATGTGTTTGAACGTCTGGGCCAAGTTTGGGTGACAGTATGTGGCCCAATGGGGAAAGTAAAAGAAGAGGGCCACAACACATTTGCCTACGCGATGTGCGCTATCTTTCAAACGATCACCTTTTGCACCATTGCCCAAAATTCTTAAGCGCATCCGACTTTGAAAAGCTAAAAATGTGTATTAATCATGTATGTGGCAGTTCCTTATACATTTATCTGAAGACCTGTCTTTGTTAATAAAATTCTATATACATGTAATGTGCATGTATTATTCTCTTGAACATGAAGCTGTCTCCTTGCTCAATACTTGTACTGGGCTCACAAATGGTAGTACAATTTAACAGTGCATACAATCTGAAATTATATACCGGTCCAAAGTTTTAGAACACCTCAATTTTTCGAGTTGTTTGATGTTTTACAGAGGGTACATGCTTAATATATCAACCATGTTACTCTGAATTCACATAGAAAATAATTTAATTGTTACATTTCAAGATAATGTTTTAAAACTATTAAAAACCTGTCATCAGCCCTGATTGTATGGCTAGTATTGGCTAGTTGAAGCTGACATTTTCAATATATGGGAAGTAAATACATTTTCCCAAGACAATCTGGATAAGGTTATGGGATATACTGTATTTTAAACATATTTCCCTAAGATCATCTGTACAATTCTGGCCTATCCTAGGGATACTTCAGGGCTACATTAAAGAGCCATTCATCATTGCACTATTCTGTGGTAACTCAAAGCCAAACTCCCTAAGTGAGTATTTGCGAGATCTAGTCAGTGAGTTGCAAGGGCTACGCAAGGAATTTGTCCTCAAAGGAAAAAAGCTGTCTGTAATGGTAACCTCTGTCATCTGTAATGCTCCAGCTAGGGCGTTCATCAAGGGTATCAAGACCCACACTGGGTACTCTGGTTGTGATAAATGCATACGGGGGGGCATTTATTATAACCATAGAATTACATTTCCAGAGGTCAATAGCCCAAGTAGGACAGATGATTCTTTCCTCAACATGTCAGATGGGGAACATCATGTTGCAACTTCTCCTTTAAAGGATACTTCGGTTGGTATGGTGTCAGGCTTTCCCCATGATTGCATACACTTGGTCTGTCTTGGGGTTATGCGAAGACTGTTTGACTTTTGGCTGGCTTCAGGGCCCCTCCGTTGTAGAATTTATGCACGTCAAAGTGAATTTATCTTGTGTTCTCATTGACTTGAAAATCTACATTCCCACAGACTTTGTACGGAAACCTAGACCATTCTCTGAGAGGCTGAGATGGAAGGCAACAGAATTACGGCAGTTTTTATTGTATACTGGACCAGTGGTCCTACGTGATGTGTTGTCAGCTCCTGTATATAATAACTTCATGCTGTTATTTGTTGCCATTTTTTATTCTCTCAAGTCCAACATTGTGTCTTGCCCTAAATGACTTTGCCCACAGCCTACTTTGCCCACAGCCTACTTGTCATTTGTTATGCACTTCAGTGAGTTGTATGGTCCCCAGAATGTGGTTTACAACATTCATAGCCTTACCCATCTTTGTGAGGACGTGAAGTTGCATGGACTTTTGGATTTATTTTCTGATTTTCCATTTGAGAATTGGGGCAGATTAGGAAAATGATAAGAACCCCACATCATCAGGTAATACGTAGACTTTTAGAGAACGATAATTCCCTGGTTAGTGACAGTGAACACGCAAAGAAAAACTTGAAAAAAGAACACACAGGTGGCCCCGTTACATTTAACTTTAACAAAGTGTGTCAGTTTCAAGAGGTAGTCCTAGGTAGTACATCAATCAACATCTCGAGTGAGGGCGATAACTGTGTCAAGATTGGTGACTGCATCGCTTTGGTCACTTATATTCTTCTGTCTGAGGACAATACTTATCTTGTTTTTAGGGAGTATGAGCAGAAAGTGTCTTTCTTTGACTAAATTCCTATAAATTATTTTGAGCTTGGAATATACGTGGTAACAAACCTCTCTCCCACTCTCAGAAGTATTGAGCTCAGTGAAGTACCTACAGTATGCACGTTTGACATTCCACCCCTATTTTAAACAAAAGATTCTTTGTTGTTCACTGAAGTCCCTGCTAGACCTTGGCCCCAGCAGATGTAACCACCACAACACATTTCAAGAAGCCACCAGACACACCAGGGAGAGATAGAGAGGGTGTGTGCATCCGTCACCAAGGATGGACATATCTTCCCTGTCTCTCCTCTCAGTGATGATCATCAGAGGCCTCCAACCACCGTTTCTACCTGTAAGTGAAAATATTCTATTAAGTATAAGATTTACTGCCCAAACACATCCTGTGGCCATGAATATAAACATATTTATTGTTTTTCAAGAACATACAAGATCTTGGACCCCGCGGGCCCGACATCTCGAAAACCTGAGGGGTCCTTCACTTGAAGTTAGTGCCAGTAAGTTAACATTTTACTCTTTAGAATTTAATGGTATAGTGTAGAGCTCAAATTCCTATTTCAATTATATTCCAATTCAAGATCATTTTGATAACCATTTTTCAAATATCAGGATTTGCATCTGTTTTCTCACATGAACAGAAATTAGGTGAGCTGTGTAGAATTTTAACACTTAGGAAATGATTGCTTTTGTTTGCCCTGTCTGCCATTGTTTATGGGCTTGATGGTGGAGAGGAAGGGTGCAGCTTTTCCATTTGACAAATCAGCCAATGCAGAAGCTGGTGTGCATTCTGTAGACAGATAGTCTGCTTTTTAGGATGCAATTATGTGCTCACCTAATCATTTCTGGTGAACACATTTTGTGTAACACTATTACACTTTCACTGCGGATAGATAATGGTCACTCTTATAACAAAAGACAAATTCTACATGTAGTCCATTTAAGAATAGTATAATTTCTTTAAATGCCTCTCAAACTCTTTTGGGGGCAACAGTATAAACACTTAACTCATTTGTGTCTTAGTATGAGCTGGTGGATTTGTAATAGTTTTGCAGGATTTGTAATACTGAAATGCCACATAAACGTTTTTTCAGCGCTAATTCGAGAAATGCTAACTAAGCAGGAAATGATCCTAGAACAGCAATCGCTCATCCTACGCCTCATTCAAGCAGGACTGCAGAATCCAGTAGATTTTGTGATGGATGAAGGCCTTTTGCCAATGAAGGCCTTTTGCCATTGAAGCAAGGTCTCCAGAGGCTGGAATCTGAACTTCTTCAGGTCGACTTTAAACTTAAACTGGTGAGTTTTATTTCAGTGATCTTAAGTCTTTTGAGGTTAAATTGGAGTTTACTGAAATGATTTATATTTAATCAAGATTAATCATATAGGAATTCAAAGTCTCAATCTTATTTATATCCTGATTCTTTTGAATTGTAAAAACATTTAACTAAGTTAGCATAGCCAGTTCAGACAGGAAACCTGAATGGTCATTGGTCAGCGACATATCAGCTGACGCCTGGGATCACGCCTTTACCTATCAGATTTCATACTAATTCAGACTATTTATTTACCTGGGTATAGTTTGATGAGACAAAGAGACAATAAACATCAGTTGTTTAGTAAGAGTAAACTGAACAGTGTTTTGGAAGTGTTCACCTGGACATACAACATGGTTGGATGAAACCAAAACCTAAAGAATCTGGGCAAATCTGAATACACAGTACATAAGGAAACAGTTTAGTTTTGTCAGTGTTGGAATGTAATGTTTAGAATATTTGATGTGGTGATTAAATGTTTAATTGTCTAACTGGCATATCACAGGCTACATTAATTGTTTTTCAGTAATGTCTGTTGTGCTCTTTTGGACCTGTTCTACTTGTAATTTATGCTATTGAATCAACTTTTAGGACAAGGGTTGAATTAGACCTCAGATAATCAATTCCAAGACATGTAACACTTATTCCAC
Source organism: Esox masquinongy (assembly GCA_016801175.1). NCBI lineage: Eukaryota > Metazoa > Chordata > Actinopteri > Esociformes > Esocidae > Esox > Esox masquinongy. The sequence continues at coordinate 5,261 of JACXGI010003048.1, read as the reverse complement.
CCAACAATGTTTAAGTCCATAACCACGTCATTACTCTAGAATTAAAAATGTGCTTGTTCCAGGCACCCCCGGAAAAATTAATATTTCTGTAAACAGATGTTGACCTGACCTCTGCATGATTGAAACTTGCCACCTTTCTGCAACAGGCTATAGAAAATTCAACACTTCCAGTTACCAATTTCAACTTTCTAGAACATTGCTGTTAAATTGAACAGTGCAAGTCAAAGGAAGGAGAAACCATTACAATGACCCACAGGTTTCAGCAAAGGACCTTCAGAACAGTTTAGCTGACACTGAAGTTGTTGCTCACAGGTCCACCACACAATGTACCTTACACAGCATGTTCACATTTGTGTAATATGTTGAATCTATGGAAAATGCATAAATGGTAATCCTGAATAACTTGTGCAAAAGGGAGGCCTGTTTCACTTTGTAACATGTAGAGCTCATATCAACTATATTGTAACTGCAATAAGCAGCATTCTCAACCCTCTACTGTATCACATATAACCAAGCAATGGCTACTCAAAGAAAAACTGACCATGGCAGGCATAGTGAGTACAACTGTGCATGTGTATGTATGCATGTGTCTGTATTATAACTGCACTCAGCAGCTTTTTAAACCACCAGTGTCTCATTCTTGACTGTAACCAAAACATTTAAAATTATTTTTAGAGGCACTTCAGTCTTCAAATTAATATATTTCAATTGTATGCTATCAAACAATTTTAATCCTGAAACAAAATACAATTAACTGGTATTGGAAAATACCCTTTAATTTTATGTAATTGGTTCAAGCTTAATCAGACTAGAGCGCTTTTTCAACAGATAGTCAAAGCAAATACACTTTTGTTTTCTATATCAATGCTTGAACCGCTAGAACCTAGTGTTATCTCTTGACAAAAGATATTGAATGAAATCACATGGACTCTGAGATAAAGTTGTAACTTTAGTTAACTCTTCTTCCTCCATTAGTACATTCAACGTAATGACGTCATACACATACATGACACCTAGCGTTGAAACGTGTGTCAAACCAGGATGTCCCCAAACTGACCAATGGCGAACATCCGTGGGCGTTACTTATATAATATATATTATAATATTCAGGAACCCCCTTATTAACTAACGCCCCTGACTTGCGGTCTGCAGATATACCTTATTGAACAGAGGGTGAGAATAGCAATGAAACTACGTCAATAGACTGATGGGAACGAACATTTGTAAAATAACATATAGCATTATTGAAAATATATATTAAATTATACAAATATAATTTTTTGATTCTGACATCACTAGGCCAGCAAAAAAGGCCTCTGGTCAGCAGCAGTTTTGAAAAATATCTTCTTGTACCGAATAATAATTTTATCAAGTCGTCAATGTTTTGTGATTATTAGCCACATAAAATGTTAACTAGCGTGTCATTAATTACCAATTCTGAAATTTACTACATACTTAAAAAATACAACCCTGTTCCCAATTATCGTCTACCTTACTATTTTGATCAATTGCATTATATTTAGTTTTTATTGATATTGCAAATGACAGAACAGAAAGACTAGGAAGTTTTTCCTACCTTACGGTAAAGAAAGAAGACTGATCAACTTAACATTACATGATGTCTGGTCTGTCGCACATGTGGTATTTCACGATTTGCAACTTGTCTGCTAAAGTTTGTTTATCAAGCAAAGTCAGATACAGGTGACAAGATGAGTGGCTCAAAGACAGGAAGGAATCAAGATTTGAACCTCCGGTCAGATTGGTGAATCGTCTTGTTCAACTACCTCCGGTCACAGAGACATTTGGTCCCAGAATCCAATGGAATGAAAACAAAAATGGCTGCGCACGTAAACAGTAATTAGCCAAACAAGCTCAACGTAACCTTCATAAAGGTGTTTTTCACTGATCGTATTTGTCCATTACTAAATATGCAAGAATCGGAATTCATTATTTTTCACAATCTTTAGTGAAATAGCGAATTATCACCTAAATAAAGGCATTATTAACACAAACCATTGTCTGATGGTTAGCATATGTTTTATTGATACAAGTGGAGTGATAGGAAAATAACACATCTTAGAAGGTTGCTCAATAAATATTCAGTATATTATTCAACAGTACTACTGCCCTAAATAGTTTCAAAATACAATTTTAACCAGTTGAAATCAGAATACTGCTCCATATCTAATAGGCAAGATGGTGTTTATGGGCTGCTGTGGTGGCAATTTTTGTTGTCATAATATACAATTCTGGAACTGTCAGTGCATACTGAAATAATGTGCATGAAGAAATCACACTGAGGGGCATCCAGTGATATTGTAAAACGTACTTGTGAAAAGGTTTAAATCTGTCATTTGATGCTATAGAAGTAGCATTTGAAGTGTTTTTCACATATTCAGAATTGCTGAAAAACCATTATGCCCACTTAATGGGTCCCAATTGCAAATATGTTCCTTGGAGGAGATGGAATCCTGTTTTCAAGATTTTAAACATGGTGAGCGTGGTGAGCTTGCAAATGTGAGAAACCTCAATAGCGCCACTGTGTGGTTGATAAACAAATCTTTGCAGTCATTACTGTCGTATTATCATTGTTAACATATGCACCAAGTAGAATTATTATACCATTATCTTTGTAGGAGGTGTGTCTATATACAGCTCCAAAAAAAATTAAGAGACCACTGCACCTTTTTCTTTCCTTTCCAAAAAAGTCGAAAAGGAAGTTTTTGATTGAGGAACAGAAGGGTTAAAATTAAGAGACCACTGCAAATTGAACGTTTATGTTCCTCACTCAAAACTTTCCTTTTCAACTTTTTTGGAAAGGAAAGAAAAAGGTGCAGTGGTCTCTTAATTTTTTCTGGAGCTGTATGTACCAAACCGCGCCCCTGCACATGTTCATCTGTTAATGGCATCCATGTTTTTTGACAGATTGGCCTGGCTGATATAACCTTTGAGGACCTTGGTGCCTAGATGCCAAATATCAAAGTACGTGAAGATCGGACATTTGGTGCCAGAGGAGTTAGTTTTTGTGTTTTTCACAGATTCAAAATGGCCGCCAAACCATTAAAGCGAAGTTAATGAGTCCCAATAGCAAATATGTTCCTTATGAGGAGGTGGACATATCAACCTTTTTTCAAGGCTGTATCTCAAACTGGGTGAGTATGGTGACCTTGCTAATGTGAAAAACCTCAATAGTGCCACCGTGTGGTTGATAAAAAAATCCTTGCAGTCATTTTTTCTGTATGGTCCTTGTCAATATACGTACCAAGTAGAATTATTATAGCATTATCCTTGTAGGAGATGTGCCTATATATGTGCAAAACCACGCTCCCGGACATGTTCACTGTTCAATAGCATCCATATTTTTTGACATACTGGCCTGGCTGATATAACTTTTGAGGACCTTGGTCCCTAGATGCCAAATATCAAGTATGTGAAGATCGGACATTTGGTGCCAGAGGAGTTAATTTTTGAGTGTTTTTCAGAAAATCCAAAATGGCGGAAAATCCATCATGGCGGACTTTATGGGTCCCAATGGCAAAAATGTCCATCATGAGGAGATATACCTATGTACCAATTTTCAAGACTCTAGGTCACAAGGGGTGGGCGTGGTGAACTTGCAAAAAGTGTGAATTTGGAGGCTTGTGACAGCGCCACCATGACGCCAACATGTGTCGATATTTCACCAGTGAACTGCTGAAACCCTAATAATAATAATAATAAAATGAACAATTATAAGAGGGTTCCAACAACTTCGTTGCTTGGCCCCATAATTACAAGTTTGAAAATTCTTTTTTACAGGTCTGAAAAGCTTTTTTACGACTGCAAAACAAGTTTGGGCAAATTGAGTCTCTAACCAGACAGCTAACATACATCCCGCCTACATCTGCCTTAGAGAGAATGGATTCACTTTAAGAATTCTTCCAGAGATATTGTTAGCTCCATCAGGCATTTTCACTTGTTTACTCCAAACCGGTTTTATTTTATTTATATATATATATATATATTTTTTAAAACAACTACTGGTCAACTGTAATCCTGTGATGCGGTTATCCAACGGTTTGAGACCACACATTGTTTTAATCGTACCTGATTTTAGTGAGTGTGGTGGCAGCTATCACTCCCATAGAAGGACAAGGCGGAGGGAGTTTCCAGCGTTGCAGAAGTTGTATATACTTCGCACTGGTACAAAAATTGAAGACCAGTCAGAAAATTCTGCTGAAATTCCTGTTATCCTAGGGCTCGCATCAATCAATCAGTGCTCCTAAACACCCAGCGCTTACACATTATGTTGTACCAGAGGGTCCAAATGACATTAAGAATTGCCGCACCGAACAGCTAACACTAGACTTTAGAGCAACTTTGAACCAGTTGGTAGAAATCCCCTATATTTTTACAACCCACACGGTTTAAAATATTGCAAGGGGATTGAGTTCTTACACCTAAATGTACAAAGCATTTTATCGAAGTTGGATTTCATTAAGATCAGACTGCTCAGACAAACCCATACATCATTATACTACCTGAAACTTGGTTATCAAACAAAATAACTCACACAAATATTGCTTCAGAGCAGATCGGCTGGGTAAAAGTAGATGTGTTGCCATTTTTACAAAAAATACACCTGTTAGTGATAAGGAAGAGCAGAACTCTGCCTGACACAGACTGAGTTGTTTGTGATCTTTAATGATCCTAATTTATAAGCCCTACAAAGTTGAAAGGGCTTATAAATTAGTTTAAATTGTATTTAAACTAATTGTAACTAAATTAGTTTAAATTGTATATTATGCCATTCCTCCTCATGAAGGTGTCACTTTTTGATTTGAATTACGGAAAGCAATGAACTTTTCCACGATATTCAAATTTTTTGAGATGCACCTGTATATGGACCCTGGAATTTAACACCTCCCTCTGCAATTGGATTCTGGACTTCCTGACGGGCAGACCCCAGGTGGTAAGAATGGGCAACCTCACCTCCTCTGCAGTGACACTGAGGACTGGAGCCCCACAGGGCTTCATACTCAGTCCCCTCCTGTACTCCCTGTTCACGCATGACTGCATGGCCACACACAGCTCCAACATCATCCTTAAATTCACGGACGACACTACCATCCTGGGTCTCATCTACAACAACGTTGAGACCGCTTACAGAGAGGAGGTAAGGAACCTGGCTACATGGTGCCAGGATAAAAACCTCTCTGTCAATGTCTGTAAGACTAAAGAGGTGATTGTGGACTTCAGAAAGCGGCGGGAGGGGGGGGGGG
>JACXGI010003047.1:0-66549 GCA_016801175.1 Esox masquinongy | reverse complement strand
GGGGGGCCTGTGGAGACACAGGAGGGAGTGGTTTCAGCTGGGTATAAATTTACATATGCAGGTTGGCATAGCAACGGAGACCCTGGTGGCAGGGGAGTCTGGTTCGGTGGGAAACGGTAAAGCCTGCTGGTTGGGCCGAGGAGAGTGCCAAGCAGAGGGAGAAGGGGAGCAGAGGGAGAAGAGGAGCAGAGGGAGAAGTGTGGCTGGGGTGGGAAAAGGCATCCCAGGAATCTTTGCTCCCCATGGGGCGATGAGTCCTGAGGAAGAATGAAGTACAGGGGGAGTTGGATGAATGAAACGTGCCAGGGGAGAAGAAAGAACAAGGTGAGTCAGAGGGAGAAGAGGACGAGGAGACCTCTTTGTCCGACAGGTGGAGGGACCAACATAAAACAGTAAGATATCTGTCTTGATTCTTTAGGGTGACTGTAGGGGAAAAGAGGGTTCCGGAAAACCGCCATTGCAAAAGGCTACGTCTGTTCCAAGTATTTTCTCGCGCAGCAGCATTTAAGGCTTCAGTGATGGTTTTTGACTTCCACCTCCTTTATGCTCTGATTACATAAATGGAGCCAGTGAAGGGGGAAAGGGGGTTTGCGCTGGTAATGTTTAAATTGAAATGTGCCGTGTTTGCAGGACACAATAATGTGGTTAATGGATTGGACTGGGCTTTAGTAGATGTCAGTGCACAAATCTCACTAAAAATCAAACTTTCACTAAAAACCGAAATGGTGATGTGACTTACCAAAGCCGGGCAAGGGTAAAAACGATGATGTGTTGAACCACTACAAGTTAGTGGACTCCCGAAGAACTGAGCATCCCACTGCTGGGCAGTATACTTGGGTGAAGTTGCATCTCGCTTGGATCGCATCTATAGCTTCAAGCATCAGTGCAAAAGTGTGTCAAGGCCCTCAATACTCCCATTTCGGTTGTCAGAGCATCACGTAACCATGGCTCAGCTTTCGAAATTCACTATAAAGCTCTTATAAGATGCCGCGTTTTGCTCAAGTTTCTACAACGCTAAGGGGAATTTAAATCGCTCGGTAGCAGGTGGGATGTTAGGAAAGCCTACATTTTACTTTCCTGGCAGCATTTTACAGCCAGTCTAGGAGAGTGTATGAGTGCGGGGAAGGCCAAGTTGTTGAGGCCAGGTAGAGCAGTGCTGCAATCTAACTCAGCTACTGAACTGTAAAAAGACTCGTAAGAACTAGGCTTTCCGTGTTTGCGAGAGATGGATGATCCCAGTGCTTTCTTCTTTGGCGAATGCATTGTTCACTTGTGTCTGATGGTTGTGTAGCTTCTGTGATGGGGGTGAAGCCGGGGCAGGCCGTGGAATTTTATTCTACGAGAACGGGTCAGGACCACGTCGTCCCGCGTTCACGAACCCTCTTCGTCGCAGACAAATGAAACCATTCATGACCATTCAGCAAACTGTCGTGTTGCAGTGGGGTTGTGTGGTTACATTGACTGGGTGTGTTTCGGGGCTCAGAGTGGTGGACCAGGGAAAACCGGGATGGGGTGTGACGAGTGGTGGTGTCGCGGCTGACGAAGTGGAGGCGGCTCCTCTCCCTCGCGTCACATGGAGGGAGGGTGCCGATCAGTCAACAACTTGGCTGACTCAAGGAAATGCTGATGCGACTAAACCACAGGGATGTACTTTTAGGACGTTCATGTTGCCGTATTGAAGGGGGTTGTGATCTCACAACCCACTGTTCCCTTTTAAGGTCTGTGTGGCCAGCAGCCCTGCAGGGACAGTTGATGGCGGGAAGTCATCCAGACATAAAATGATTGGTGCAGCATTCAACCTGACATTAAATGAAAAGGATCACGGGAGAGGTCAGAGAAGTGATGTTAGCACCTGTAACCATGGCACTGAGGGAAGTACAAGGGCACAAGTAATGCCAGCAACCGAGGCTAGGGACCAGAGGAAATACTGACTTAAAATATGGGCATGGGGGAGTTTGCCAGGGTGGTCATTGGAATAAACACCTGGAGATTAGCTAGTAAGTGGCACCAGTAGCAGGGGATTATTGGGACTGAGAGCATGGCGGGGTACAGGTGAAGGGGGCTCTATAAACTATCGGTATCCGAAATGTATACACATGCAAGAAACCCTACCAACTGCACAAGAACAGGGTTTACATTTTCCACATTGGACAACCAGGGTCTTAACCGGCAAGAGAGACAAGGTCCTTGCCCTTGCAATTAGGGTTTACTGCATGTTTTAGGGACAGAACAACAGATATTACAACTTTCAGCTACTGGTCAGACACTCGAACCAAACGGACACCCTGCTGCCCCTAGTCTTCTGCATGGGAGATTAAAACCCATAGAAACAATGACTCCCTTATCAGGCAAAGATGTACAATAGACAGATGGGCCAAGTGTATCCCTTTAGTTTTTCTGCCAAGGCAAGAATGATGGCATTTCTGAAAGGTGGAAAAACCTTCCAGCCCGGAGCCCTAGGGATGGTTGAAGGAGAGAGACACTAAATCCTTATTACTCTAATATTTATGACCCCAAAATTGATTTTAGAAGGAGATTTATATCTTCTTTAAGTATTTGTTTTTTCTTGTTCAATTAAAGGTTTGATTTCTCTCATGGTCTGAGTTTAAGATCAAGTCGATGAACAACAAGAACAACAACCCTTTTTCATATCTTTTAGGACCCATCATTAGCAGGCTGTCCAACAGTCCTGGAGGACACTGTGTGTCACTTTGTATGTGTTTGATGTTTCGTTTCTGTTCATTTCCACTTGTTTTCGGGTTAAATGTGGGGGCAAAAAAATATTGTGTAGCGTTTTATTGTGTTAAATGGTACTATGTGTTTGCATAATGGATAGGGGCTGAGGTGAGGTTTTAATTTGGGGTGCACTGGTAATTTTAATGTAAGGAGGATATTAAAATGTAATGTAAGGAGGACTAATTTAAGTCAAAGCTCTCACTCCCTGTCTCTGCGTTTGTCTCTCTGTCACTCGTTTTTTCTGTCTACATCTCTCGTCCTCGCTCTCTGTTGTGCTACCTCTTTCTTCATCCCTGACTCTCAGTCTCAATTACCAGGTTGAGATGATCGGAGCGATTGAGGGCGGCGTCTAATTTTTATCCCTGTGTTTTCCCCCGTGGTATAATGAAGGAAGGTGATCCACAGAAGTGATGGTTTCATAAGGTTTAATGTCTGCAGAACTATGACGGACACCTGTCACAGGGGAGAAAAGGACACCCGTCACAGGGTAGAGAAGGACACCCGTCTCAGGGTAGAGAAGGACACCCGTCTCGGGGTAGAGAAGGACACCCGTCTCGGGGTAGAGAAGGACACCCGTCTCGGGGTAGAGAAGGACACCCGTCTCAGGGTAGAGAAGGACACCCGTCTCAGGGTAGAGAAGGACACCCGTCTCGGGGTAGAGAAGGACACCCGTCTCGGGGTAGAGAAGGACACCCGTCTCAGGGTAGAGAAGGACACCCGTCTCGGGGTAGAGAAGGACACCCGTCTCGGGGTAGAGAAGGACACCCGTCTCAGGGTAGAGAAGGACACCCGTCTCAGGGTAGAGAAGGACATCCTATTGGTTTAATGTTGGACATGTAGCCTCCTATATTTCACCTTCAGGTGGACTTCTGCTGAAGGGTTACACTAAGAAGTTCTTCCATAAATCCAACAATTAGGTAAACACAATACACATACTGGATGCTTTTACCGCCTATCATTTGTGTTTGAGGTCATTTCTAAGTAAAGTACAAATATTAGGGCTGTATTTAAGCCTAGGTTCTAGGTTGAGGAATAGCCACAAGTAGATCTCGCCGGAATAAATGGGCCTGCTAGGAGGCTTATGTGGTCACATTATATAGCAGAAGGACGTGGAAGAATGATGATCCACAACAGACAGCCCATCAATATCAGAAGGAAAAATACAGCCCGCTACTATGCCTTTCCAGACATCATAATCTGTCAAGACCAGACCAACAACTGATCCCTATGGAATGAAACTTACTGCGTCCTTATTCAAATAATGTGATTAATAATGTGATTAATAATGCGATTAATAACACCTTTGTGGTCTAATCTAGGTGGAAATAGGACCAATAGGGGAATGTCCCTCTGTAAACTAGCTATTCCTCCACATTCTTGTGAATGTATTTGTGAAGTTGTTGCCAACAAAGACACCAAAAAGTAGTATCCAACAACAATCCTACGCAAAGCAAAAAAACGCCAGACAAATAAGTAAAACAGGCCCACCTATTTAGCAAAAAGATTGGGGGGGGCAGAGGCTTTGGCAAGACCAAACTCTCCCGTCAGAGACCCCCACGGCTGCCATGTTCAATCAGGCACACAAAAGGATGATTCATTTGAAACATCTTTATCCTTTCAGGCTTTCTGCAGATGTCCGCACGGATTGTCCTTCACAGAGAAGGTTTGAATGAAAAGAGAATGGCGAGCACTGTATACGTGTTAACTACATAGTGATAGCTCTACAGTGATATAACCGCTGTGCAAATCTCTTTGAAATCAAGGTTCAGATGTAATTTAGAATACTTAAACATGGACTGTATCATTATTGTACTTCTTCCATGTGTACACCATTGAAAGCATAAACGTCCGAGTCATATTTTCAGATGTTTTTTTTTCTTTCACACCCCCAGACAACCACAGTGACCCGTCCATCTTGGAAAACCAATTGAATCATTGTTCTAATGGTCGGCTGAGAGCTCCGTATCGTACGGCAGAGCGATTTACATCTAGTGGCCTAAATGCTTCCATTGCATAGGAGATGGGAGAGATTGCATAGTGGTCTCTTTTTCCAGCCTGGGCCAGAAATCATAATGGACTGTTATTTTTTGTTGTTTTTTTACTCCCCCCTCGAAGTGGAAGGCTCCCTCCTCACTTTTTATTTTATTTTACTCTCACCCCCTCATCATCTCTTTCTCTCCCTCCGTCTCTCCATCTCTCGCTCTACCGCCTCTCCATCACCTCCCTCTAAGTCTCTCTCTCTCTCTCTCTCTCTCTCTCCCTTCACTGGCAGGCTTTTAGTGTGGAAGGGATAGCTGTAGCACATCTGTGGCGGGAGGGACGCGTCACGTGACTAGAAAGGCTCACGCCGCTCGCAGTGCAGAGACGTTAGTGCCGTCCTCGGTGGGGAGATTTGTCCTAATAAAACGTCAGGCTCGGAGCAGAATGAACTGTAATGACTTTGTGAGTTCACTAATGGGCAATAAATCTTAGATTAGGGGGGCTCTGTTCAAATGCGGTAAGATAAGCCGCGCGCACTCACAGTCATGTTTCATTGCATGTATTCGGAGGGGCTCATTTCGGAAGTCGTCGTGTGTCTGTGTGTTGTGTAGTTTCAAGGTTTTTCCACCCCTTTATGTAGGATGTGTGATCTTTTGTTTATGATGTGTTATGTGATCATTGAGCGAGCATCCACAGTTAGGGGAAGGGCTGCGGAATTATCATGAAAACATCATTTCTGGGAACAAATGATACATTACTTATGACTTCCTATTTCTCAGACTGAATAATGATTTTCGCTTGAAGGCATTGAATCATACTTCTGTTTTTGGGGAGCTTGGAGATTATTATTTTCCCCCTAAATCGATCTCCTCCAACTTGTGTTGTTATATCTCATTATTAGTCAAATTGATATTAAGACTTTTGTGCCACAGATGATGAACGAATCTGACAAGCTATTGTATCTGACACGTTGGTGCTCTCCTTGGACCTTCATCTGAAAATTTTTCTGTGATGCTTCATCACAACGTGACTTCAGGCCCCGTAACTAAAAAAAAAACAAAAAACAGCTTATTTGCTTAAAGGGATAGTTCAGGATTTTGGCGATCAATCCATTTTATTTACATTGCCGGAGACAGACGAACTTGTGCATAACATTTTCATGTCTCTGGATTCAGTTTGAAAAAAGTTGCCACTGCCAAGGAGCTTTTCACATTTGCATTCAGTCACTGCGCTAACGCTACTAAGCAACGACCTGCAAAACTACCTCTCAACTTCATTCACAATGGATGATGAGACAAAAAAACGGTATCCATGAATTCATCTGACTTCATGGAGCAGCAGATGAAGAATTTGACTTTTAAAATCCTGTGCTATCCATTCCGAGAACACCAATGACAGCGGGAGGAATTATTCGGTGGGCCGTTGGGGCGTGTACTGGGGCAAGGTGGATAAGGAGGTCTTGGGGGGGGGGCGTTATGTGACATACAGTTGTCTTTTCTTTTTCTTTAAGACGGTAACTAACAAACAAGGGTCATAAAACTGACGGATGGTTCAGTGGATGACCAGTTAATACTGGTCCGACCCTGACCTCCGCCTCTACAAGCGGTTGCAGAGATTGCCTTTTTTTAGCCTAATAGCATCACTAATCATTCGGGAAAGCTCCCAGTGAAGCAAAGAAAAAATAAAAATCCTTCCCTCTCCGTCTCTCTCTCTCTCTGAAGTCCGGAGGGGAAATCGGCACAGAGGATAAAAATCAATCATATTATGTACACACAGCGGCTATTTCTCTACCCCTCTATATTCCTCCCTCCCATGAGGTAGAAAGAAATGAGCAACTGATTGCCTGTAACTCGACATTACAAAACACCCAATATTCGCTGAATGCATTATACGTTAACGTTATGGGGTCGGTGTCAGTCAATGTCATCACTCACAATGAGTGAATGTGACTGCTTAGTCCTCAAAAGTCGAAGACGTGAAATCAAATTGGAAGTGGTATCAAATGTTCTCACTCCGAGACGCATTTGGGCGAAAGCTGGCACGATAACTTTTTCAAGTTTCACAAAGTGAGACTTCCTCTCCTCCACCTGGCATCAAGCTAACTCCTGTGCCAACTGAAGTGACTGGCAGCACCTGGCATCTCGGAAATTCCCACCGAAATCCTGCGAGTGTGCCTGCGCGCAAAAAGCGCACACCTCTGCAGCTGTCATTGATGTCCAGAGTGTCGACTTAAAGACCCAGGCCCATGGTTGAATGCGTTCCCTGGGCCAGGCCTCGATGGCCAGCTGGCAGTGCGGAGCTCAACGGGGCCAGAGATGAGGAGGGAGGCACACGGCAACCTGACACACCGGTCAACACTCACCACCCTCTGACTGGCAGGAAAAGACGGCGAGGTGGGTGGGGGAGATGGAGAGGGGAGTGGAAGAGGTAAAGGAGAGCGTGAGAGAGGAATAAAAGACAGCGGATAGATTGAAAGAGCGAAAGGAAAACAAGAAAGAAACAGTAGCTAGCCGTATCCATTGAGTGCATTATGCCCAGCAAACAACACCTGCCCGAAACTGAAATGAAGGTGGTCAGACAATGGGAACATTTTCCACACAGTGTGGCTGTTTCTTTGTTTGCTTTGCGTGCACGCCCATGTGTGTGTGTGTGTGTGTGTGTGTGTGCGCACTCATGCACAAAGTGTTACCTCGGCTAACATCGATTAGCACCTGTGGACTTGACTCGCCTGGATGTCCGGCGGCCGGCGTGGCTCCCCTACTTCCTGGAGTACAGCGGTGACACGCCACACGTGTCCAACTCAGCAAACTGCCGGGTGTCTGCAGGCGTGAGCTCCTTTGCTGTACCTGACTGGTGAATTAGTGTCACCGATCAGTCGCCCTCGTCTGCAGGTCTAGGTCTTAATAAACGCGTGTCGAAAGGAAAATATACCGGGCCTTGGAGTTTGACGTCCCTGACTCAACACAGACGACATTGTCTCTAGACAACCTACAGACATGATTCCCAGTATTAATGATTAGAAGAGCGCGCCGGATTAAGGAGCAACCTAAAAAGAGTTGCTTGAAGTGGATTAACCACACGTTGAAGCCAGCTCAGTATCACAGTCGGGTTGTGAATGTGAAGCAAGTTTTTCTTTGTGAAGTAAATATGACTAAGCACGCTTTTGTGTTTGCTGTCACACGTTGCCAGGAAGAGAAGAGAAAGGAACAAGAGCGAGCGAAAGAGACAGTTGGCGCAGGGGAGAAAGAGATTGAGGGAGAAGTAGACAGAGTGGCAAAGGAGAGAAGGGACTACAATCCCAGGTTAACTCATCTAGCTCCCCATCCTACCTCAGTCCGTCCCTTTAATCTCCTCCCATAACAATGATACGGAGTGCCTCGTCCAACGAAAACCTGCACGCAGTTTCCACAAATCTGTTTTTTACTTCCCCGTACGTGCCTTTTCACGCAAGTGGATTCAGCAAATCTCATCTTTCGCATGCCAAACGCAAAGTTTTTAAAACTCGTAATATAAATATTCTCTATGATGTTTATAATGAAGAAAACGCGTGTCTCCAATTAGACCTATCTTACAGTTTCTCACAAATCACTAAATTAATCAGCAACTGACAGCACATCAATCAAACCAAATTAGCACATGGGCTAGAGCACTAATTCATATTTATTAAAAATAATATATAAATATTAAAACTGTGAGTTGCGCCTTCAGAAATGTTCAAAACTATTTGATCAAGCGGGTGCCAGTCTGACACTCACGCATGTGCCAAGTGATGGGGCAGAAAACTCTATCGCCGAGGTGACATTCACAGCCTCTGGGGATGTGGCCTGGCGGAACATGTACGTGTGTGTGTGTGTGAGCACGCGTGTGACAGTGTGTGTGTGTGTGTGTGTGTGTGTGAGCACGCGTGTGACAGTGTGTGTGTGTGTGGGTGCGAGCGAGCGTGCGTGCGCTCGTGCGTGTGTGCCCGCACGCGCGTGTGCGTGAAACATGTCAGCCCAGGTAATGTCCACTAATGACCCACAGGAGACCTGTCATAAACTGACAAGGGGGAGACTATGCACCCCTGGGGGACAGCAGTGTGGACGAAGATGATGATGATGATGCCGGGGTGGGGGGGTAAAGTAATTGATCATGAATTTTTCAGCTGGCTGGACGCCCTGCGACCTGTCACACACACACACACCAATAGCCACCTGAACGCAGGCACGTGCAAGCACACACACACACACATTAGATGCCTCCAAAGAGAGCTGGCATTATTCCAGCCGCCTGCCACATTCCTTCCAATTTGTTCACCTGGATGCATGGTCCTATATGGACAGGCGGTCTCTGGGGACGCCTCCTTCCCTCCAAGACCCCTAAGGCCCCCACACATCCATTTAACAGCAAAATCTGAATTGCCACAAGTTACACCTACTTTAAGTGTATTATATGGCAGGATTTCAACATTATTTATGGCGTCATTCTACAGTGTTCGTACCAGTTATTCATTACTCTGTTTCGATCGACACTTCATTAGATCAGTCATCTCCTCAGAGAAAAATAATTACTGACGGTATATTTCAAATATTTACTATTTTATGAAAAATTACTTTGACATTTTTAATTGTATTATTTTAAGTCTACATCGATCGGTATGGTAATATGGTCATTACCGTTACTGTAATCTGAATATGTGGCTTAATATAGCTTAATAAATCACTGCTAAATAATACAACTTAATAATCTGAATAAAGCCTCTTACCGTATGCAGGCCTATGCCAATGTTTATTTCTCTCTGGATTTTTTTAAACAGATGGTAGATGGATCAATCGGTGTTGATTTTGGGTAATGAAAAAGCTTAAGGACTCACTGAACTGGGGGAATATATCAGAAATAGCACATTAAAATATAATCTTAATTAATATTCTCTTCTGAAGATAATATCATTTTTCTTCAAGTTAATGAAAATATAACAAAACATTTAAATTAAACAATATGACATTTTTACCTTTCAAGCAACTCACAATGTTCTTTTCAAATAAGTCTATAACAGTTTGAAGAGTGATTCAACACCTACAGTCTGTTCTAAGTGAAAAGCTATGTGGTCTTGAACTCGATACAATTAAATGTCTGGTCCTGAAAATGTTACAGTTAAATGCCTTCAAATGTCAGTTGTCTTCCTGTTAGCTAAATGACATTAACTATGACAATAATGTTCCAACACAAAATGAATCATTATTATACAATTACTATTATACTATTATTATACCATAATAATTATTTTGGCTGAATATGTTTCGTTATAAAGGGTTGAATATAATATAAAAGACAGTGAGATACAACAAACTAAAGGGCTTTCGCCCCCCTGGGTAATGATAGGCCTAATTATAGGGGGAAAACAAACAGCTCTGAGAAGTTTTTCAGTGTTTCAGGTGAGCGTCCATTGTAGTGTGTAAGAAAGCGATGCCAAAAAGAGGCAAACAAAAGAAAATAAAGAGATCCAAGATGGCTGATATTTTAAGGCCATCACTTTGAAGGTCACTTGAAGTAGACCAGCTAGGTTCTACGACCTTGATATCAACATCAGAGAAACGGACATGAAGAACTCGAGAGGCATATTTCAGAACTGCACCATGCAAGCATTATTTTGGCATGGGGTTTCAAGTGTAAACAAAATGACTATACGTCCAACAAAGTTAAAGGTAACTGCTAAAAAAAAGTACGAATAAAAAGAAAACTGGGAAAGGAGCCTACAGCTATTACTCAGACTTCAGGGGAAAGGTAAGCTTTGTATTCTCTTCCTTGACCTTCAAGGGAAGACCATTCAGTTGTCAATGACTGGCTTCAATTCTGGTGCTTACTCTACAAACTTTGCATGAAAGAAAAAAAAACATGCTCTGAACAAGTTTAATATCTGTTCTCAATGAAGTTCTCGGTGGCAAACATCAGTTTTCTTCCTCCCCAAAATTGGCAAATGTAAAATGTCATACCAACTAATGGAGAATATTCCCAGACCTATCGTGCTGGATAATGCCAGCCGCTCTTAGCCAGCTGTTATGCAGAAGCTTTCATTTAATCTTTCATGGCAGAATATGCAACAAACCTTTGTTAACACATCTGGAATACTATTAATACTTCTAAATCTCCGCTTGAATTGACTAAAATAAACAAGGGTTTTGTATTGTACAAGTGATTGATTGTTCTGTTTGTTTTCTTTTCAATGTGTACTGAAATTGATTCTGTGGAGTTAGCAGGTGTAAGTCTACAACAAAATCTCCTGTCAAATCCCCCATTCATACAATTTCATTCAATCAAGCTGTTTTGTGGTGAACAAATTAACTTCCACCAAGGGAAGAAAACCCGTAGTCGAGAAAGAGAGAGGGACATGGAGAGGAGAGAGAGAGAGTGAGGAGAAAGACAGAAAGAGAGAGAGCAAAATAGAGAAAGAACGAACAAGAGAGAGAGAACAAACTTGAGAAAGGGGAACGGAGAAAGGGAGAAACAGAACGACTGAAACCCCAGATGGCGGCAGCCATTCATCTCCCTTATGACGACATTGTAAGTGAGCGAAATAATGTGATTGCTAATTAGTGTCAACAAATCTGTGTCTAGCACAATGGACACTGTATGCCAACTCTGTAGCTGGGTAGCTTACAATCCAGATCCAGTCAAACATATATCCCCCCGCCCCAAAAGAAAACATTCTTCCAGCACTCTAAGACAATCCCCTTTCTTTCTCTTTATTCGCTAGCTCTCATCACACATAGTTAACACAGAGTCTCCTGTCGCATGGTGGCCCTCCGAGGAGCCCCCCCCCCCCCGCCGTAGCTGTCATCAATAGGTCTCTTTGCGTCTTTGAGGACATCGCAACATGCTTCAAAATATAATCAACCACTGCAAATTCTTCGAAAGATAATCAACCATCACGCATTACTCTTCCATGATGGCTCTGATTGATTCTTAACTAGCTTCCTGTTCAGCCGAAGCCCTCAGTACCAAGGGATCATGTCACCATGCACAGGAATTAAACTAGAACTGACACGCAGATTGGATGCCCTTTTCCTAGAGTGTAAGGTTATGTATGTAGTTCTTTTTTGGAGGGTTTACCGCCTAGAGATAATTTACATTGCAGCCTACCGCTTTTTAACCCGTAAACCAATTACGTGAACGGATGCAGAGGGAAGCATTGACTGTTCTGCGCAGCCAACACATAATTAGTTGTGTTCTTGGTTTCGTTTTGGTCTCAGGGGCATTTGAAATATTGCAATTCAGATTTTTCGCAAGGCAGATCAGTTTTTTTTGATAGGCTGACAAACACAAACAGAATGACAGACCGTCACGGGGACAGACAAACAGAAAGAAGCACGGACAGACATCTCCTAGACCAGTGTGAGCAGAAAAATTGTTCACGTTGTGCTTGTGAAATGATAATAAACAGACGATAAATAATCCATTGGTTAAATAATCCAAATAATCCATCTTTAAGAAAATGGTTAAGGTTATACATTTCTGTTGATTATTGTTTGCTTGTCTAACACGATGCAACTTGAAGTTTAGGTGAGAACCTTTGTCTGGTTCTCCTGGCCGAGACGCACGCCCCCTCAAATGTATGAATCAAATGCACACATTGGCTGAATCTTCCTAATAAATACCATAGTGCTGTAGTCTAATACAAAGTGTTATGGATTTGAACCAAGCACCAGATTCCTAGAAGGCACAATTCCCAGCTTCTCTGATTTCCATTCCTAATGCGTGGGTAGACTTCAGACAGTTAGTCCGTGGAGGAGACAGGACAAGAGGAGAACAGACAGAGTCTGGTTCCTTAGTCTATTTTCCGTCCATACCTCACTGACCTCTATTAACTTTGGCGTGAAACAAGCACACAGACACATACTCACGCATGCACTCACCTGCAAACTCACAGAAAAACATACGCACGTGTGCAGATAGAATTCCTCTCATCTACAGTCTACCACAAATCCCCCACGGCGCTTGCAGCCCAGTACTAGATAAGGTATATTCAAATTACACCTCTGGTTTTCCTCTACATAATCTTCCCTCTTTTCCTCGGCGCAATCCAACACCTGTGCCTACACATCTGACTGGAGTTCGATACAGGACATCTGTTGAAAAGCATAATGAAGACACTTCTGCAATGTAATCAATGGCCGTTTGGGGTGTCGGTGCCTGATTTCTTCATGCTACCTGCATTAGTGTCTGCATACACTATTTCTGGAGTTCAGGCCAGCCTCCATGTCGCCTCTTCATCGTGGTCAAGTTACACCATTTGGTTCTTCGTTAATACAAACCGAAGGCCTGTTTTCTCCATTGCATTTTTTCTGTTTTTTTTCTCCATACCAAAAGCAATACTTAACTTTTTAACTATGTGCCGCTAATCTGGACAACAGCAGAGCTCATTCGACAGTTCCTCCCATTATATGGCCGCTATCAATCAGGCGTCAATATTTTGCGGCAGACGAGAAAGCTGACAGCACCCCTGAAGGGAATAACTTATTGTTTGTGTTGTGAAAGGTCTCTGCGTCAGCAAACACTGTATCTGCCACCTCTACACTCATACAGCCATTCTGATAATCACAACTGCCCTGTCTTAAACACACACACGCACATACACGCACACACACATACACACACACACACACACACACACACACACACACACACACACACAAGCGCTCTGTCTCATTCACACACACTCAAAGTCAAACACCCCAGGTTCTACTCTTATTTTCTTGTTTTTAATGAAAATTTGCCGGCGGTCGACGAGGTTTAATCTGCTCTGTATTTGCAGAAAGGCGACAAGAAGGTTCCGCGGCAGCGAGAATACACAGAGAGGGAAGGGGGAAGTGGCTGTGTGAGGATCACTGGTCTGTTGATAGAGCTAGAACTCGGCCGTGCTCAGGAATTGATCACTCTTCGTGTCTACCCGGCAGCGTGAGGAGAAGGCTAAGCGCAACGATGCTCATAGAAAACAGGGCTAACGCTAACATCTTTCCTGTTACAAATACTCCATAAATGGCTGAGCTAACTAAGCAAACATCATGTACATTGAAGTTGTGTAAACACACCTACCCAGTGGTGACTAAATACATTTTCATACTTTTTTTCATCCCGGCCCCACATGGAAATAAAAGCCACAACGCGTTCATTATAAGTAACATGCTCTGCCAACTGAGCTACTTGAACATCTAGTCCATAAACATAGACTTAATCTCAACATACAGTAAAGTGTATCGTTCCAATAAGAAATACAGCAGAAAAGATGCTATCGTCCAGCACACAAGGAAGAATCAGATGAACAAGATGACGTGTTGCAAACACTTGTTGAACTTGTTGCTTAATTAACTTAAGGGAAAGGATAGACTGCGACAGGAATGTACGGACAAGCTCATCTGCTTTTATTTCATCAACAAGTAGGCAAAAACCCTAATTCACGGGCTTTAACTGCAATCACACACTCTGTCAGATGGGATTTCGACAGACGATTGTTGGAAGTGTCTGAGGCAAAGCCGTCAAGTCACAGAGATCACCTAATTGGATCTGCCGCATCGCCTGTTGTCGTTTTGTGAGACCGCGTCCGGCCGCACTGTGACTAAACGGCTCGCCGAGGAGCAGGTGAGGGTCCAATCTGCCCGTTTTGGAAGGTCCCATTCAGAGGCCAGCAACGGGGCTGGGGAGGTTCTCTTTTCCATCAAGATGCGTCTGTCTCATTTGTCTACACAATGAGGGAGGGACGGGGGAAAGAAAAATGGATGTAGAACGTATGTTCCTGTTTCTGTTTTCCCGGCGGTAGAAAAATATCGAGATTAAGTCTGAGAGGCGGGCGGAGAAGCAGTGAAAGAAATGGTTGAATGTGATGGGGGGAGAAAAAGGAGGAGTAAATTGGTATCATTTACGGCTCCTGGATCCTTGGCCTCATTTCTTCTTTTAATGTGTACTGTTGTGAAGCCTTAGACACGCGCTTCTCTCACTGGTGGTCGCCAGGGGAAACACAAGGCTATGGCTAGGCCGGTGGAGAGGAGTGGAGATCTACGCACGGGGCAAACACACAGTTTATCACCAACACCAGAGGTGACGGTAGGAGGTAAGGTCAAAGGTTGCCATTGAAGAAACCTTTCCTGCGTGCCCTTCAGTTTAAAATGAGTTGATGCGTGGGGGGACCACTGGCGGCTGGGAAATCCCTGCAGCCACCGCGAGGCGGAAGGGCCCCCACAACCCAAGGGCCCCGCCCTGCATAGCAAAACATAAACTAGGCCTATATAAAAAATAAAATAGCAAAAACTTTGAGGGTGAAAAAACTTCGAGGGTGAAAAAACTCCCTGAGAGCCCCTGAGTTTCGACTGCCAGGTATAGGAAGTCCGTGATGTAGGCTACATAACAGATCTTCCTCTCCCTTCCAGTCAAAAAGGGGGCTAAATAGTCACAAAATCCCTGAATCTGGCAACAATGGCGTTTCGTATCTTACATGCATTACGCTGCTTTCAAAATTGCAAATCATTACGTTTTCATAGATGACGGTAGACATGAGTAAAAAAATATGCAAGTGGTGCTCAAAAGTGCAGCAATAGTGTTGTCTGAACAAGTGCGCGTAAAACACCCAAAGATTACGTACTTTTTAGACAAAACGGAGAGGAAGCTATCATCATCAGCAACCTCCACAGTCAAAACACTGCTGCTGCCGGTAGCTAGCAGCAGCATGTCTTCACCAGCAACCAGCCTTCCCAACGCAACATTAGTGTTCATTTTGTCAACAAAAATTGTTAATGAAAATATTTGTTTTTCAGTGGCAGTTGACGAGACGATAACTGACTAAATAGGAACAGAAAAAACGAAAAATAATTTTCATTTTGTTTGACAAAAATGAGACTAGACGAAAGTATCTTTGTGACAATAGTGAAATATAACTTTGATAGTTGGATAGTAGGATTTTGGAAAGAGAGTTTGTCAGCGTTTTTCTTTTCCAATATACAGCTCCGGAAAAAATTAAGAGACCACTGCACCTTTTTCTTTCCTTTCCAAAAAAGTTAAAAAGGAAAGTTTTGAGTGAGGAACAGAAGCGTTCAATTTGCAGTGGTCTCTTAATTTTAACCCTTCTCTTCCTCACTCAAAACCTTCCTTTTCAACTTTTTGCCGGACCGCGTAAACGGAGCCGGCTAAGAAGAGCGAATGTCTCTTACTGAGTGAGTGAGTGAGTGAGTGAGTGAGTGAGTGAGTGAGTGACTGACTGACTGACTGACTGAGTACCCCTTGTTAAATAGCGTAGTGGTTAGAGAAGCAGACCTGTGGACTATAGGTAGTTCTGGTGGATTTTCGAAGTACGCATCCGTGCATGCGTTTTGGGTCAGGATAGACAAACACATTTGCTGGCTACAACAAAGGCTACAGTAGTTACGTTACAGTGAGCCTTAACTAAAACTGAATACGGTTATATTGCGACTGTTTCTGGCATGGAAAAGTTCATTCTCGCTAGCAATTACTCAATTCTTATGATTATTCCAAAGACGTTAGTAGATACCAGTAAGCCTATTACTGGCTAATGAGCTGTTCAAACGGCCAGTGGCAAAAGCTAACAGTTCATAGACTCTACTTGTGGTGGAGGTAAACTTAATAAGAAACGTTAGTCAGTTTAACACAATGCTCACTAGTGTTTAGCGACTGGTGAAATGCGGAATGCAGTGGCGTAGTGGTTAAAGACAGTGCCTCTCACGTGGAAGACTTAAGTTCTAATCTACTGAGAGCTACAACATTTATTAATTATTTCTGGTAGATTCCATGATTCTCTCGTCTTTTCACTTGATGAAAAAGTTAGTTATCGTCACCTTTATTGATAGTTATTGTATAAATGACATTCACAAATGAAAGAAAAAAGTATGTTGTTTTGCCATGAAAGAAGAAAAAAAATATGTTCTTATGCCATGAAATGAAATAGCTTTGGCAGACTCGCTAGCAATTGCTCAATTCTTATGACTATTTCAATAAGTTAGTAGATACCGGTAAAGCTTATTACTGGCTAATACAGTGTTAAAACGTCCAGTGGCAAATGCCATACATCCATGCTATTTTTGGTTGAGGTAAACTTAGTAAGAAATGTTTGTCAGTTTAACTGTATCAATGTCATTCACGAATGACCAATTAACTATTAAAACGGCCAGTGGCAAAAGAGGATTTGTTCAAGATATACAGATGCCGGCTGTCAGTATAGACGAGGCTATACTGACAGCAGATAATGTACAGCTCTGTGGTGCAGTGGTTAACAACACTGCCTTTCATGCAGGCGACCCGGGTTTGAATCTTGAGATAACACTTTCTATCGCGGGCCGGCTGAATTAGGCTTGCCTGGTTTCTTGTTTGGAAAGGAAAGGGAAAGGTGCAGTGGTCTCTTAATTTTTTCCGGAGCTGTATACACACAGGCAAACACCGTGGTGTGGTGCCTGGAGACAGGTATACCCAGGGGTGGGTAGTAACATGTTACAAGTAACGCAAATGAGTAAAAGAGTACAGTTTCAGAGGAACGAGTACTTTTGTAGTTACTTTCTGGGGTCTATACTCTTACTCAAGTATTTTTTTTTATTTTTATAAATCGTACTCTTTACTCTGTTACATTTCACCTACTCTTTTGTAACAATTTTGTCTTCAGTGGTTTTCAAAAATATTGTGTTTTTTCGTTTCGTGATTTGATTTGAGGTTGGGGTGGGGTGTTCCCTCCCACTCCTGTAAATCTGCATAGGAGTGCGGGCAGAGGTAGCTAATTAAATGACAGGCACCGACATGGAAAGTGGTCAAGTGGAGGACGTTGATGGGGGAAATCCGACCCCTGGCCACAGTTGCACGACATGTTTCGATATGAAAGTAAAATAGGCAACACAGTCATTATGAAATGTTGTCTTTGTATTCCCAAAGACACAACCATCTCTGCTTTCAAAAACTCATCATCCAACCTCCGCAAGCACATAGAGGTAAAGTTAGCGAACCGGCTTGCGCTACTTAGCGAGCTAAATCCTTTATTATAGCCATCTTTATTTTAGATTCAACTTCTTTGTCATTGAACAAGTACAAGTACAGTACAACAAAATGCAGTAATATATCCTAATGATAATATAATATTCAAGCTAACCTACAACATATAATAACACTGCAGCTTGTTAGTATATTTGTATTAGTGGTTCATTGGGCTTGTCTTGAACTTTATTTAGTAATACACTTTAGTTAGCAGCAACATACCCAGTCTAGCTAGCTAGATTTTAGTTGAAAGCAATTGCTGCTAACCAGCTGGCTTAGTTGCAAGGCAGTCAGTCATTCCACCCAAGACCTGACTTACTAATTTGATTGACAAGATGTATTAAGCATTACTACACAAGATAAATATTTTTTTTTTACCAGTAACATGTATGATGGTCTTAATTTGCAAAAATCTTATCTGCCACACAGATTAATATTAGAACTACAGTATTATTAATTTTTGCAATTTATTTTGTTTTTCTATTCTGCATTACTGTAGGCTGACTCTGGAAAACAAATGCCTAGTCAAAAATTAAAAATGCAGTTTGCGTTTGTACTTTCTTAAATCATTTTTTCTTGTTGTTACTATGGCGTTAATGTATTGAGCAAAATATGTAACTAGTACTCAAGTACTTTTTTGACCAAGTACTCTTTTACTCTTACTTGAGTAGTTTTTTCAGGTGGTACTTCAACTTTTACTTGAGTACATTTTGGGACGAGTAACAGTCCTTTATTTGAGTACAGATTTTAAATACTCTACCCACCCCTGGGTATACCCTAATGTGTAAACTATCAAAATGTTTTTGAATCTTCTCTTCTCCCCTCATTCTTACATTTCAAACTGATATTTCCATCCACGTCAGTTAAACTGCTTGAACAATAATGGGCGGGCAGTAAACATTTTCCACTGGCTAATTACATTTTGGAAGTTTCGCTTGGTTGTTGGAGTTGAACAGTGGTCAATAGGCTATATGGTGCTGTCCGTTAATTGTGCCGACGCTATTGTGCCCCCCCTGCCCCACCCGGGACAGAAAGTACAGGGTTTTGAATATACATGTGGAAAATTTCGATGTACACTGCTGAATACGTATAGTTAAAGGTAGACAACCATCAGTCTATTGACGTAGGTGGCAGTGGTAAGGGAGGCCTCTGCAAAGTCCGGGCCGCCACTAGGGGGGGTCACATTGACATTGTCAGTGTAGATACAATGAGAAAGAAATTGGCGGTTAGAAATTGGCCAAAGACACTGCGGGCGTAGTTTTGCGACCAGCAAAGCTAAGTACGCAACATTAACATGTCAAGATATGGGTTTCTCCTTTACTAGATGTAATCGTTGGTGCTGACAGACAAAGTGACAACTTTAATGGCACTTCTTCGACATGCTAACTGCTGCACTTTAAGACTGTGAAAAGGTGGAACGGCTGAGGGATAAGGGGTTCACATTACTATCTCTTAATGAGCTTCTCAGGCTTAGACATCAATCCCAGAGCTAAAGCCACCCCGATGCATATCTCACCTCCTTCCACATAAGGCGTTTAATTATGCCTTGGCATTTCTTCCCTTAGTCTTTACACAACATGGGGATAAACATGTCTTATTTCACGCCTGTAATTATGCCAACCTTTTCCTTTAAATGTCAGGATGTAGATGTGTGAAGGGGTGACACTCTTGAGTTGAGGCTCGAGCGAGGTCAGCCATTAAACAAAAAGGGACCAGTCTGGTTGAGACATTTGCGAATAGAGACGAGGACCATATGTATGAAAAGATCAATTTTGGCTCAGTGAATGCGCGTCGGTTAGCCCTGGTTGTTCGCTATACTGGTGTGAAGCCGATAAGGCAAATAGAATTTGCTGGCCATCCTCATTACAGTACATGCCAGGAGGTGCCCAGTCTGTGGGCACCAGATTACGTCTGGACCCTGTGAAATGTGAAAGCCTGACTATTTACAGGGCTTCCGCCATTTCCTACCATCCACTAGGGGCAGCGTGAGTGCCTATTCTAATCTAATAGCCTGCAGGGTTGATAGGGCGTTGTGGATGGGGATGGCAAATGGGGGTTTTAAGTTGCAGACTACACCTCTGAGGGTCACATGTTCAAACCCATTTCTATAACCCTGTCACTAACTATAACCGTAATCTTAACCCTTCTGAACAAGTGCCTAAACTTTGGTTTTGCATTTGCGGAGACTGACTGACAGCTGAGATTGAGGAAAATGTTCTGTAATTAAAACCGCACCTAGTAACTAACAGATGTGCCACAAACAGGACCAAACAGCCTAATTAAAACGTTGAGCCACGCTGCTCCGATGCTGTGGTTCCCGTTATGGGTCTATATTCCCAGAGACTGGGTTGGGAATTTCCGTACAGTAACAGTTGCGGGATATCGACAAGGAGTTATTGGATTATTTTATGATTCAAATTAAATAAAATTCAATCAGCTTCATTTATCCCTGAGGGGCAATTATTATTGGCAGACATACAGCAAGAAACAGATCGATAAACATACACTTAATAATGGATTCAAGCATGAAAACATTCGTATCGCGGTCCTGTCTTTGTGTCTTTTAGTATATTAAAACCCAGTCAGTATTTCCAAGGTGACAATAAACTTTTTGAGATAGAATCAGAGGGTTATACACTGGTCAGAATATGCAACTCATAACGCCATAAATCATCATTATTTAATATTTGAGGAATCAAAAATTCCTTCAACACAACAACAATTCATGATTCATGAACTCTGACTTCAATATATTACACTATGAAAACAAATTCACCTAAACAACACAAGAAACAAAAATTATTCCGCTTGCCTACAGGTTCGGCTTTCCAATTCAAAATGTCTGGTCATGCTATGTTACCCTTCAGCAAACAAGACGATGAATAAAAAATACCCTAACGTTTTATTAATGACAATATTACACCGGCGCGGGAGAGGACAGAGAGTTGTCAGAAAAGGCACAGCCGAAAGGTATTTCAGAGTGGGTTCCTTTCAAATATTATTGCTTTAGTCGGGTTAGTGTGTTAAAATGCAGAGATGGTAAACTTTTGGGGTTGCCCAGAAAGTTCAGCAGTATTTGGGTTTCCATTTGAAAAGTCCATTTGTCTTTATAATATTTACCAGTTGGATGTGACCGGAGTAGAATGCACGCTGGAGCTCAGGGTTCTACAAACTAAGCCCCCCCACACACACACACACACGCACGCACGTTAGTGCACTGGCAGAAGCAAAAACACACACACACACGAAAACACACTTTTTTCACATTCCTTGTAAACAACATGTATAAACAGGGGAATATGGGCCCTGTTCCAACATTGCAGACTAAAAAAAAAGTATGAAAGTAAATAAAAATATAATAACTGAAAACAGCAACTCAGTGAAGATGAAGAAATAATCAATAACAAGTGACAATAATGTATGATAACAGCTTGGCTATATATACTATAGGGAGTTCCAGTAGTAGTTGAGGTTTGTATACTGATAGTTAAGAATTATATCACAAGGAAACAGGGTAGATAATAAACCTATCGCAGTGTTTGTGATACCTGTGAACGTTTGTGTGTGTGTGTGTGTGGGGGGGGGGGATGTGTGTGCGCGCGTGTCCAGTGGGGTCAGTAAGGATAAAACAGGTAGCCATTTCAAAATAATTTGGCAGTGTTTTTGAATAGTCTTGTAGCTTTTGGGGTAGAAGCAATGCAGCCATTTCCTGTATTACATGTTTCACTGCTGACACACCTGAGTCAACAACTAATTGTTACGCCCCTGACGGCTTGACTCCTGTATTTACCCCTTCACCTGTATGTGCGATACATTACATCCACGTTCCACTCTAGTAACACTCACGTGACATTCATTGGAGATACAAATTGAGGATTAGCAGTGGGACATGTCGGAAGCCGCCAAACATGGCAAACCTTCCTGCTTTCATTGTCAATTGTTAGTAGACAAAGCCGGTTACCAGGTTTGTTTTGAATCTAATTGCTTTTCTATCATTGTAGCTCAGAAAAAAAGAGAGATAGGAAAAAAGTATTGAAAAGAAAAACGAGAAATAAAATGAGAGCAACAACGAAAGAGCTCTCTCCTCTCGGGCCGTCCACTCTCCTCTGACAGGTTCTCTGGAGTACATTATGCAGGGGGACAAACAATGGCTCTGGCTCTCCCTATGAAAAAAATCAGGAAATATAACCATCCAATGAACAGCACTCACTGGAGAGCCCTGTTGTATCCCCGTATAAACTGGCAGCCGTAATTAAATTCAACAGCGGGAGAATATCCTGCCTGGGCAAAAAGGAAACAAAGATCTGAATAAATAAGTACAGCCGAGGTAAAGTGGGTGTGTGTAAGTGACGGAACAAACCAGCACATCCTCTGCAAAGAAATGGACATTGTCAAAATGAGAAAAAAAGGGAGGGAGAAAAACAGAGAGCATTTGTCTGTGAGAAAGAGGGTCATTATTTGCCTAGACAGCTAATGGTAATAATTTGTGAGGATGATAAAGCCTATGTCAATCTCCAAACCATCCAAGCTATAGATTATATGTCAATGCGATTAGCCCGTGTCACAGCGCTGATGCATTTCAATGTGTTTGCGCATGACCCTCATGCCAGCTTCTTTATCTGTATTTATTTTTGCTGTTAGGTGACAGACTTTTGTGCCAACGAGGCCCTCACTGTCCAAAAGAGAGTCTGACTGAATGGAAGGACGACAGAATAGAACTAGTGAATTCACATAAAATATTTGCAATGGTTAATGACGGTCCGCGAGATAAATCTCCATCCTATATTTTAGGTTAAGGTATTCTTTTACAAAAATAATCTGCTAAAAAGCATTTTGAGTTCCCATAGCAGTTGCACGCTCCGGTTGCTTTTATAAGAAACAAAACCCCCCCTTAAAAGTCAAAGACGGGGAAGACTCAAATGTAATCTTCACCTTCTCTGAACAGCAAGGCAGAACGGATGTGTGTACTCATCAAACTTGGAAGACACGGAATACGGCCCTCACATTTATGCATTAGACACCAGTCTGCCATTACCATGTGGGCGGCGACTGATGAGGCTTCCCTGCCTCCTATTAAAGGGCTGGAGATATGACAGTGCCCGGGCCTAGCCAGCCGGTTCATACCACCCGCTAGGCCCAGACCACTCCAACATCCATCAGATCCCTCTCTGCTCATTGGCTCCAGACTGTCCTCTCCATCCTCTCTTTCAGAGCGGTGCTCATTTGCTCTGGCCTTCGGACGCGTGTGGCTGGCTGATTAGTAAAGCTCCACTGGGTCATACCGTGGGCCCACTGGGTGGTAAAGAACCTAGAAAGGCACCATGGCATGATGGTCGGCTGAATGACACCACATGGACCAAAAGGCCACGTCACTGTTAATTAGATGATTCAGAAAAAGGAGAGGAGACGGAACATGGGAAGTTTAGAGATGTTTAATTCACCACTGGAGGAGACACTAGGTTTGGCTCATGTCAGTGGAGCTTATGCTGAGCCCCATGTTGCGAATTTGACAGCTTTTCCCAACCAGAGTTTAATATGAATGATTTATTAAGTGTATTGAAGTGTATTCAATAACTACTATTTTATTCAAGCTCAGGGAAAATACTTATTATTGAATTATTACAGCAGTAATACTAAGGCATTGCACACAACATAGGCATGAATATCCCTGGAGATCTTTGCTTGGGAAAACAATCAAAACTGCTTTAATTATATAGTTTGTTCAATGGGAATAGCACAATACTGAATTGTAAGCCAAACCTTACCTAGCAAGGTAAAGACAGTTTCAGAGAACAGTGCCATTTTTTATAAAATATTTTGACATTTAAAAAGGTAATTCACAATCCAAATAACAATAACATGTTGGTTTCCTTAGCCTGTAAGCAGTCTGTGAACAAAGGTGAGTTTTTTGGGCTTGAAAGTATCTAAAACCAATTGTGAAAATTAACCAAAAGCAGTTATAGGTGATTTGAATCTGATGTACAAAAAAATTAATAATTGGTCCAATTAAGGATTTGAGCTACACATGCAACCATTTTATAATCTGTGAACAGAACATACCAGTACCAGGGAAACTAAAACAAAGCATGGATGGTAGTAACACCTTGTACAAACAAAACAAAGAACTCAATGTGTCATTTTGTAAATTAGGGACACGTGTTATACAGTCATGTGGATAAGTAAGTACACCCTCAGGAAAGTTGTGTTTTTTTTAACACTGGATACATGGATATCGAAGCTACATTCCAACCACATTCAATGATATAGGTAACACAAATTAACAAATAACACACAACCCCTAGCTTCAATTGGAGGTGTTTGCCACTTTCTAACTGAAATTAATTTATCTGGTCATTTCTTCAGTCTCTTAAATCACCTGAGATAAATTTTTGCCCACTCTTCTTTACAACATTGCTTCAACTGAATCATGTTCAAGGGCTTTCTTGCAAACACTGCTCACTTCAAGTCCCCCCCCACAGCATTTTGATAGGATTGAGATCTTGGCTTTGTCTCTTTTAAAACCATTCTGTTTTGGCTTTGTTTGTGTGTTTTGGATCCTGGTACTGGTGCAAGATCCATGTTTGGTTCAGCTTCATCTTTTTGACAGATGGCCTCACATTCTCCTCAGGAATTCTCTGGTACAATATGGAATTCATGGTTGACTCAATGAGGGAAAGTTGGCCAGACCCTGAGGCAGCAAAGCAGCCCCAAACCCATAATGCCAGTGTCTCCATGCATTCTGGTTGATGTGAGGTGATTCTGTTTAAAGCCAGTGGTTTTCTTTCTGCCAATCACGGCATCTGACATTGCAGTCAAACAACTCAACCTTTGACTCATCGGTCCAGAGCACACTGTCCCAGCAGTTTTGGTCTTTGCCCAGGTGTTGTATGGCAGAAGTCATTTGTGTCTTGATATTCTTTTTTGAGAGCAGAGGCTCCTTCCTTTCTGACCTCCCATGTAGGCCAGGTTTGTGCATCTCTTTCTGATAGTCGACATTAATATTGATTGTGGCAAGAGAGGCGTGATTGTTACCACACACCTTATGGTTAAGATCAAGTGTAACCAAGTATCTAATCCTTACAGAAAACTGGACCCTCCCAAGTAACTCTCCAAAGATTTTCTAATCATTTGCACCTGTTTTGGTGGACCAAATCTTAGCCATTTTATGTACTGATAAAGGTATGAGAATTCTTCCACACTATGAAATTGTATTTCAGTTTGTTTTTAAAGATTCAACTTTTTTTTTAAATTTCTATAATCGGGTTACCGTTGTCATTGAATATGGTTGGAATCTAGCTCAGATATCCTTGTTTCCTAATATGTAAAAAAAAAAAAAAACCCACCTTTCCAGGGGGTGTACTTACTTTTCACATGACTGTATAATCACCATTAAGTCCTGAAGCTTTGATTCAGCTGGCATACATAATCCAGCCTTTATGCAAAGAGCAGTCAGGCATGTCTATCTTGGAGAAAAGTGTCAATAATTACATTAGAAAATTACAACTTGAATGATTAAACAACTACCATATCATTTTCACTGCCAGCAAAATGTGAGTTTCTCGCCTGCAGCAGACACCATATGTACTAATAATAAGCTGTGGCCCAGATATATGAAAACTGTTGGCCTATAAAAAAATACACAAATGTTTTCTGGGGAGTCCTTCGGGCAAGTTTTAGCTTCTTTACTTCATCTCATGAGAGGATAGCCTTGCCTCCGGCTAGCTTCAGGGTAGTTAGCATAATGTATACATGCTTGGCATGGCGGTGGGAAAATATGCTCTGGTATCATTCTCTAGGTGCTTAGAAATCCACAGTTTTCATGCTCTATTTGACCCGTGAAAAAGATGCTGAGACAAGAGGACTACAGAGCTATGGGTGAGTTAGAAATTACGATACGAACCGAAGAGACAGAATATCTCTACATCTTTCACCAAGAATGTCATCAGCTTTGTAGCATTACCAAACCTCTTACAGTACCTCACCACATATTGCTGACCATAAAGGTCACACTAGTCATTCAAACCATTGTGTCATCACATGACAAACCAGGTTCCATTAGTTCCATTCCAAGGCCCAGGCAGTTTATGCTACTTCTCCGTATATAGAACAGGAAATGCTTCCGTACAACATGTTCGCCAAGTCTTTTACTGTTCTTCCCAACCAGTCATTCCCCACCGTGGCTTTTCCCAAGGAGATGTCACCTTAGCGCACAGCTGATGACATCCTGCCCAAAATGTAAACAAAAAAATCACAGAGAACCTTTAAATCAACCGTATATCTGTACAGCTCATTAGCTTTGTATTTGTCCAGAAGGGCCTCGGGCCATGTCTTTAGTTGACAGGCAAATAAAGAGCGTTGATGTGAAATTATACAAAGGTGTGAGTGCGATTGTGACTGTGTGTGTATAGACAGAGAGTGAGTATGTGTGTGTGTGTGTGTCTGTACATACCAATCTGATCTTGTCTTTCATTACTGTATAGCCTACCTGTAATTAGGTTTTACTAGCTAATTACCAACTAAGAAAAAGAGAAATGGGGAACATATGACAAAAGAGCAAAAGGAGGACAGGAAACATGATGAGATAATTAATGAACAGAAATAGCTTGGTCCCAAATCATATTGGCAGTTGCATCAAAAAAATAAGCTTTTGGGTGGTGGGGCTTTGAGCATTTTATTGCTTTCGTGCTGTTTATTTAACTTTTATATTTACTCTAAAATGAAATTGTATGTCACACACTTCGTTAAGAACAGGCTGAAGAATAAAATGCCTACTTTTGAAAAGGGCCGTAAGCATTTTACTCTAAGCCTACACCTGTTGTTAACAAAGCAAGTGACAAGAAACATTTTATTTGATTAGATTTCATAGTGCAAAATGAATACAATTAAATGAAGCAATACAACAACCACTACCCCAGGGCACATTTGACACAACATTTACACAACAATCCAATAAGACCCACAGAATCCACCGAATCCTGAGCCCCCCCCCGTCCAATGTCTTCGACGAATTACGTTGAATTACCACGCCTTATCCACTGATGAAAACCTAGACTACGTGTTTGCCATTTCAACCAGTGGCTGGCCTCCGCGGACAGTATGTACTGAACGTCGGAATGTCTCCGGCAGCTTCGAGGAGAGGTCACTGAACCCGTGGTGTATGAACTCGGTGGGGCTGTTTGTCACTGTCGCGACGCATTTATAACCCCACTAACAAGTTACGGAAAACATTTCAATAGCGCCACTGCGAGGTGGGATTTGAGGTAAACAACGAAAGCTCAAAGAGCAGCACACATTCCGTACGTTGGTCGCCGTCAACCAATGTCATTACAACAAAAGAAACTGACTGACGTATTTTGTGCACTGACGCTGGCTCCATTCAACCTCCCCCGTGAGAATAGATGCCCTGCATAGTCGGAGGCTTTGTCAGAGTAGTATTGAAGTGGGAAGCAGTTATTATGGATGTCCACAGGCGGCCATGAACACAGGCACACCCTCAGCACTAAACAGACAGGACACAGATGACACACGGAAACACAGATGGACGATGAGACCGTACAGTGAAGAGGAAAAAAGGACCAAGTAAGACTTGTGGGAATGACTGACCACGACAATGACCTCCCTCTCCGGATACGTTAGAAACCTTAGTTTCTGGGACGGTCATTGTATTAAGACAATTACCGTTTCACCACAGCAAGTTCCATTTTCACCCAATCAATTGTCCTTCAGGTGACCATCTCCCGCAAAAAAACAAAGGATCCGAAAGTGATAGCTTGAATTTCACCATTAGCAGAGACATACGCCCCAGGTCCAAGGTCCTAGGGCTACAATTGAGACATTCTCCCGGAGGGCTGATGATGGCACGCTGTAATTTCCTGCTCTTTGTTTCAGACACGATGGCCCACTCCAAGTCCGAATCCAGAGACAATCGGAGTGGCAGGTAAAGACGCCGGTTCGGGCCGCCCTTGTCTCTAGTGAAATGAGAGCCTTTCATATAGGATCAAATGGACGACTGCAATTTGGACCAAATGTGTGTGTGCGCGTGTGCGTGCGCATGTGTGTGCCCGGCGTTCTCTTTTATTAAAACTCTCCCAGCTATAAAGACACTGTCAAGTCGTGAAAAGGAAATGAGAACAGATAAAGAAGCTGAGGTTGGAAGTCAAGCATTGTCAACTGCATGGGTGTGCGGGAGGGGGAGTTATTGCGCGCGGGTGTTCGCGTGTCTATACGTGGATGCGCGGGTGCATGTGTGTACGCATGCGTGTGTATCTGCTGCGCGGCACCAGACATACAAACTACGGGGCAACAACATCACATCAGCATACGTTAAAATACAACTCCTGCGAGGCCGTCAGCGGGAGAACGCCTCCGCCTTGTCCTCTTCTCTCGCCGCCGGCGTGTGCTCCTCATTGAGCCTAATTGATAGTAGCAAAGATGAAACGGCTTTCCCACTGAGAGAGAGAAGTGGAGGACGGCCTCTGATTGTCTTATAAAGGCCACTTGTGATGGATGAGCCTATTCTAAAAGCACAATCCCTTTCCATTGATTATCTTTAACTTTGATCAATATCACAGATGAAGAAAAAAATGGACCAAATATTATTTCCATATTATATGACACGCTTTGCCCTTGGACATGCTTTTTAATAATCGTGTTTTGTTTTTAAAAAAAAATAAGCAATTGAAATGTTATGACTAACCTTGTTTTTATTTGCAAAACGAATAATGAAATACCAGGTGGAAGAAATGAAATGTTTTTTTCAGAAATTGACCTGATGCCGGGAGGGCTTTTGCAGACCATAAGAGGTCAACTTGTTAGTACGGTAAGACATTCTGACTTTCAATGTCGTTTGCACAGCTGTTTTTTTATTCATAAGGCTTTGGAAACAAATTCCGCCACAGCGTTTTTTTGATGTCACCGGTGTCTATACATTTCTAAGGAGAGTGTGGTTATGCCTCAGCCAGGGATTTGGGAGATATTCTGAACTCAGCAGGATGCCCATTCCAACTGTAGCTTCAACACCATTGCCCAGGCTCCCGCTCTCTTTGTCTCCCCTCTCTGACATTGAGACTGTACCCACAGGATCGAGGCTGATGTTAAAGGGTCATTTCCCCTATATTACAACTTGATGCTAGTTTCTCACCGCGGAAGTACTCTATATGCCAAGAGAAATTGTAATCAATGGTTCAGTTCTCTTTTTTAATTTTATCCAAATAATAAAAAACAAGATAGTAGCACCTGAGCATGTCACATTTTTCATAAGCTCTTTCGTTTGATGTAATTTAATTACAGACATGTATGGTTTGGCTATACGTTTCTTTTCAAAATTCTCACCCGTTTCTATATTTAGCTAGCGAAGTTTCTAATTGCTGTGTAAAGAAAACCGGACCAGCGTTAATAGACATTGGCAGTGAGAAGCCACCTAACCATCAAGCTGTAAAAAAGTGAAGTTGTCCTTTACCAGCTCTGTCGCTACGGTGACAGATGAGTTACCACGGCGAAGACACTTATTTACGAGTGTCAGACGGACAGCGGCCTGTCATTTATCTAAGGTGTTTCCGACAGACACATGCGTTCCACTCGGGCATGTGTCAGAGAGTTTGAGGACTCTGTTCGGTGGCTGCTAGGCCCATAACGAGAAACAGAGACACCCACAGGAAATATGCTACAGGAAACAGGGCATAATGACCCCTGTCAGGGTACTAGAAAGATAATATTGGATTCATATAAAGTAGTATTAATACTATTGGCATTCATTCACATAGAAGAATGCACCCAGGTCACAAAAAAGCGGGGTAAAATAACCAGCCATATATGACGACTAAACTATGCAACTTTTAATGGCTAGGGCTAAACAAAGCTAGACAGCTACTGGAACGGGTGACTGTTCTCAACATGGCAGACATCTACAATGTCATCTTATCATTACCCCAATCAAGATGCAAACATCCATAATATAACCCCTCAAATGACTAGAGTCAGCACTAATACAACTACCAGAATTACA
The DNA here is from genome assembly GCA_016801175.1 of Esox masquinongy. NCBI lineage: Eukaryota > Metazoa > Chordata > Actinopteri > Esociformes > Esocidae > Esox > Esox masquinongy. The sequence continues at coordinate 36,830 of JACXGI010003047.1, read as the reverse complement.
AATTGACAGCAAGGGTCAGTGCAGATCATTTTAAACACGCCACCAACACACCTGTACGAAACTTAGGCTTAAGCACGTCATTTTATCCAAAGCTCGCGCGGCGTGTTTAAAATGTCCTTCAGCGCCACCTCCTGGCTACTCTCAGAACTCTTTATCCTCCACCTTTGAAACGTATATTCCTTCTGTCATTTCGAACCAGGCCTGACATGCTTTTCTGCCAGGAAAAGGTCATTGAGAGAAGGGAAATAGAATTACAATAAATAAGAGCCGTGGAATGAGTCCCCCGTGGCTTGGTTCATGTCCCTTAACTGTTGAGAAGCAAAGCACTCAGCACTTATTAACAGACACAATGGATGACCTGGAAGAAGTTGGACACAGCGACCTCATCGTTTAAAGAACTGCAAGTAATGTAACTGTATAAATATATCCCCCAGGGACAGGGAAATTACCATATGGAGTTCATGGTATGATATACTAAGGGAGGTGGTTAAAAACGAAGGTACACACACACACACACACACACACACACAGACACACACACACACACCTATAATACGCTTATAATTAATACAGGCATGTAGCTACACAAAGTGTTCACAAAGCACACTTCCATACACAGAAAAACTCTCTCCCCCTCTCCTCCTTTCACCGTCTCCCTCCCTTTCTTCCCACCTTCCTCCCTGCCTCTAAAATACACACCGAGAAGCCTCTCAATTTTCCTTGCCAGTTGATGTCGGAAATGTGATTATGCGAGAGCTAGCAGACTTAGAGCTCTTGAACCACAGAGCAGCATCTGTTTAAAAGCCAGCTCCCGTTCGCATCAATAACGGACGTATTATTTAATGCATTAGTTACCAGGGCGTTACATTTATTACGGCGTCACTTCACTCAAAAGTGAATGGGGATCTTGTGTTTTCATCCTTCCCTCTCCTGGTAGCTGTCCGGGGACAGACATCGTTAATGTGTGTGTGCTTGGTATAGTAATTACAGAACACTTTCGGATTAAAGATGCTGTCCTGAGGCCCATTTTGATCCAGAACTATGTAACCAAATGCAGAGGGAGACTACGGATATGGAGTACTTATGAAGTGACTTCTTTTTAGAGGTACCAGATTACAAGGGGCGGCAGGTCAGAACTACAGAACATTTCCCCAGGTAGCGATCTAGATCTGCCTGTCTGTCGGTCTTCGATGGCTCCCTCAGACATTTGGCCCACATAGACGATGCTATCCACATCACGCCAACTCCAAACTGTACAGTAAATAGATGCACTATACCTAACTTAAAACTCTATGCATGGATAAAGTATGCTACACTCAAAGTGTCTACCTCTGCAAATTATGTCTACCTCTGTAATTTATTTTGTCTAGATTATATTTAAGCAATAAGGCAAAGGGGATGTTATATAAAGCCAATATACTACGGTTCAGAGCTGTTCTTGTGCACAAAGCATCGCGGCGTGTCTGGACAGTGCATAAACGTGAGATGTTGGCAAAAAGTCACAAACCCCTGAGATGCCTTATTGCGCTTAGAAACTGGCCATCAACATAATTAAAGCAGTAAAAGCGATGTGATGTCAAACCCGTGGTATACTGTTCATATATTGGCTATCAGCCAATCAGCATTTAGAATTCAAACCACCTGGTTTATAAACTGCAGGTACTACCCATTGTATATATTTGAATATCATCTTTGTGAAGCTGTTGTGTGTTCTGTTCCTAAATGTTGACAACCAGTAGCAGCATAATTACACCAAATACAATCCGGAGTTGGTGCGCATTTTTTGCGATTAAAGGTGATTCTGATTCTCCGTCTCTCTCTCTCACACCACGTCTCTCACTTTCTCTATCCTTCAGTCTGTTCTCTAATTATGAGACTGAAGCTACAGGACACAACACACAAGGGATCTCGTTGCGACAGGACAAAGCCCTGATTTGTTCTAACAATCCCCTGATCTCCTCTTCATCACTTTTAGTTTTCCTCCGGTTTAAATGAGCTGTCACTTTCCTTCTCCCAGCCACCAGCAGCTTATTTACTCAAGCCCCTTGTTTTTGTTACCGTGGCACCAACCGAAGCAACAAAAAAAAGAGAGAGAACATAAAAAAAAACGATTCACAGGGGGGTTGTGTTCTCTTCAGAGGTGTCACGTTGCTTTTCGACTGTGATTCTAGAACTTCCAATTAGTCCTGCTAAATATAGCCGACGGAGGCTGCGGCTCCGGACCTGCAGCACGCGGAGGATGCAGACGGGTGTTCCAGCATGATACTCCGGCCACGGTGGTTACCAGTAAGGGAGAGATGGGAGTTCGTTAGCCCGTGTGTTGGGGAATACACATTTCTTGGCCTGCCAAGCCGGCATCCCGGAGATTTAGAGGCAAGGATAACAAGACAGAGAGGACTTGGCCTACAGGGGGATTGTGGGTACGACGCTGATTGCTGCCCTGACTTATATGGGCGTCCCGGCGAGGATGAGAACAGAGAAAGGATAGCGAGCGGCGGTATGACTAAAATGTACACTAATTACATATTCTGAACATTAGACATTACAACGCTGTAGGTTTGCAAATGTGGGTGTTGTCTGTTAAATGTGACACGGAAGGTCTAGTTATGAAGGGGTGAAAAGCTACACAGCTACACCACTTCGAGGGTGTGTAGTATAGACACTTGCTGTATTGATTAGGTATTGGCTATAAATAAGACGGTAGGCGTCAATGCGGGAGCAAGATAGACCAGTTACATTTATGTTCTTCATCGTGTGTTAGTATCCTTGGGTGTATGTTAATTAAATCAAATAGATTCAACAAAGACTTCTTATTGAACGTGTTATCAAATGAGTGGCGTGTAAGAACAGTTATCTAAGTGTGGTCAAAGCTACGGAGAGAAAAGGCTGTGTTTGAGTGCAAATGCTAAATTGGGACCTAGCGTTTATTTACATTTATTTATGGTTTATTCATGATCATTCGACTTGGCGTCCTCGTTTTCAGTCCTTATGGGGCGTGACATTGACAACAAGCAGTGTGTCAGTCTGGCTCCTAGCAGCCTGGAATAACACAGAGGGACATCAGTGCCTACTTTGCACGCCGAGACATCATTAGCATTGTTTAATGCACAAGCGATGCATAATGCATGTCACATAAGCCCACCCTAACACACACACGCACACACACAATCTCTGTGGACAGGAGTGGGCCATTTTGGTAGGGCTGTTGACACACACACACACACACACACACACAAAGCTGTTGACACCACTAAGTGTCCCCCATTCTGTTCACTTGGAGATGGCTAATGAAAACCTAATCCTAAAACGGGGGCATTTGATCCAATCACTAATCTGGAGTGGACGATGGCCGGAACTGGGAGACTAAACCATGTGTGAGGGAGACTAAACAATTTGGGGTTTTGTCTCAGAGGCTGTCAGAAGACCTGAGCTGAGTTACAACTATTCGATATTATGCTATGAGAAATCAGTTTCGATGTATTTTTGTCACTTTGTGCTCAGCAACTATTAACCCTATTTCATTTGCATTTAAAAGAATCAGCTCATCTGATAATCACCTATACACTTCATTCATCTCTAATAATTAATCTCTTTATTCACCTTAATAATAATGTCTCTAATAATTCTCTAATGATTTGACTTACTGACCTCTTGGTTAATCCATTCTACATCCATAATGTGTTCTGTGCCTTAGATTGCTTTCATCGTATTCATGTGTAACTGAGAGGTCCAGGTTCAACTGTGCTTTTTCCTTTGGTCACGTCATCCATTATCAGTGGTAGCTACAAGTCACCCCACTGCCTTCAGAGTGAGATCGTGGTCAGAGGGGCATGGACCGTACCTCACCTTCCTCCATTTGACTTGTGTTTAGTGCATCTAAGTAAGCACTTGCATTTCATACACTCTCACTTTTACTGCAACACATTGTTACAGAGTATCTGGAAACATGATCGGAACACATCCTGAACATTGTCTGAACATTTTCCACTGGCCCCTGTAGCTTTCTACTACTGCTTGTTCTGGATGGTCCCCCCGGCTCATCCCTTCAGAATAGTTTATGGTCCTTCGAGTCGGATGTCATCAGTTACCACAGCCGAAGACCTCTCAGAGCTAAGCGAAAGTCCAAACTCATGTTGTCCGCTTTGAAAATGGAGCCAGAGAAAGCAGTCTTAGCCAGTACACCTGCTCCTGTCATGGAGCATCAGTGTTCTCTGGGGAACGGAGAACCTACGAGGGCTCATCCAGGAGGACCACCCAATCAATGTGCTTCAATTAGCACACAGTCAGTGGCACTGTAAGGCCCCAAGTCAGTAGCCCTGTAAGGCCCCAAGTCAGTAGCCCTGTAAGGCCCCAACTCACTAGCAATGTAAGGCCCCAGGTCAGTAGCCCTGTAAGGCCCCAAGTCAGTAGCCCTGTAAGGCCCTAAGTTAGTAGCCCTGTAAGGCTCCAAGTCAGTAGCTCTGTAAGTCTCCAAGTCAGTAGCCCTGTAAGGCCCCAAGTCAGTAGCCCTGTAAGGCTCCAAGTCAGTAGCCCTGTAAGGCTCCAAGTCAGTAGCCCTATAAGGCTCCAACTCACTAGCCCATCATACAGTAAGACTAATGATGATATAACTATTCTAGGTTTGAGGATGTAGCTACACTGTATTTTATTTTTTCAGTGAGACAAATCCATACAAATAAAGAGCTGATAAAAACATAATGGATCTCTCAGATTGATCTAGATATTCATTTTATGATGCTTTTTACAGCATTCATAAACAATGAACAGCCCACTGGAGAGAACACGAGAAAATGAGGCCACAGGTGCATCTTAGTGCAGAGTGATTTAACAGAACAGATGCTTCCCACTGACTGAATGACTGTTGTTTCTTTGTAGTCTAGGAGGGTGTAGGACCGCCGAATAGCTTTTTTAGATTTTTCCACAGGAAGTGATGCCAGCCAAAAGCATGGTGAAGTTTTGCATGCACAAAAAGAAGGGTGGCGACTTTTCTCCACATAAATACACATAAACAACACTTGTAGTTAGTCGGTAAAAAAAAAGACACCTGGATTGCACCATTTCCTGAGCACATGCATGTTTCTTCCTTTGATTCAATTTCTTCCTTCATTTTATAATGGTGTATTTCTTCCCAGGTTCAAACAATAATTTGATTCGTGTGAAAAAGTGAGTAGACCCCCTAGAAAGTTGCTTTCTCTTGGTTACATATTAGGACTTATGGATGTCAGCCAAATTCTCACCACATTCATTGATAAATGCAACCCAATCTAACAAATCACACAAAAACATACAATTTGAAACAAATAATGCAATTAGCATAAACAAAAATGCAATTTCTTCATACGTAAAAAAATGGTATACCCCTACCTTAAACTTCACATAAAACTGCTACAATTAGAATCAATTGCAGCAAAACAGGTATTAGACAACTGGTCTGGTTTGGTCTTAACCATATGAGAGTGTGGCAAAACATTGTGTCAAAATGAAAAGACCTACACAAAGTTAGTCAACGGGATGTCAGGAAGGAAGAAGCCTCCGCTCTAAAAAGCATAATAAAAATCTAAACACAACTGACGTTTGCCAGGCAAAACCTGGGAAGGACCAAAACTACTGGAGCAACCTTTTCTGAGTGAAAAGCGGAGTTGATTTTTGATTACTAAATAATGCAAAGTATAACATCAGTTTAATTTTGTAAATTAGGTTACCTTTCTCTGTCAATAGTGCTGAAGTGTTGATCACATATCCATGTCAAAATGTTTCAAAAAGTCAACCTTCCAGGTGTTGTATTTCCTTATTTACATGACTGTAGTTTCTTTAGAAAAGAATTTCATTAAATCTGAAAAGATGTTACGAAAGAACCCAATGAAACCCTCTGAAAATGAATAGCCTACACCCATTAAAACATTAAATTTGAATCTAATAGGGCAGTTATAAGGGGTAACTTAGACTTCTTCCTACACACGGTGGTCTACGTAACCATGATGTGCTCCAACAGACCCGAACCACAGCTTTGACACACCCAAGGGATGCTATGATGTGCTATGCTAGGCTACAAATCCTCTGGTGGATCCTCACGACTTGAGGGGCGAAAAGAGCCGACTACGCCGCCTTGTCTTCAACTCTTTCATCCTGACTGACGGACAGGACACGGATGCTCAAACAGTAGAACGCAAAACGCATGTTCTTGTCAAACAACAGAGATTCACAGAGGTACATTCCCAGACAATGAGAAGGAAAGAGATAGAGAAGGAGAGGGGGAGAGAGAGAGAGGGCAGAATGCTGTCGGTTAGTGCAGGTTGAACTAAATATTCAGTTGATTCCCCTCAAGTGAGAAGTTGTATGATCTTGCTCTAAGCCACTAACTGACAGGCCATGACCCCCTCCACCTCGGTTCACCAACCACCCCGTCCGACACGGCTCCACAAACATCGGGATCAATCACGTCTGGATATAAATGCAAAACAATATAGAGAAAACATGTTAGGCGTGTGCATGGCTTAAATAATATATTTTAAAAGCCTCAAGAGTTTGAAATGATATTAACCGTCAATTCAACACAGCATGGGGGGATGTAACCTTCTCACCAATGGAAGTTTTATCGATGGAAGTATTGAATTATCATTCTGAAACACTCCATACACTGGATCGACACACAGATTGATCATGAATTTACCACACCCATTACCAAGCGGTCTTAGCATTTACAGTATAGAAAGGAAGTAGAAGTGGTTCTGGCTGGCTTAGTATAGACCATATTTTACGTCAATATACCAATCTATGCTTCTTGACGGAGTCCTAATTCAGAAATAATAATGAATGCCCTCACAGCACAAAGGCACAAAAAGAGTGAGAATATGATTAATCAATACTGTCTGAATGACACAGAAGTAACTGTAACCTGACTGTGAGGTAACCAACATCAGCACAGGTGACCACGACGTGGAAAAGTAGCTGTACCACAAGGCAAAGGCTAAATACGCTTCATTCCCCGGAAACCATTTTGAGTCTATTCACTTCTGACTGCGATCTAAGCCTGAAGGCAGCGTCAGTGCTCCGTTGAATGAATGTGAGGGAATGGCGAAAACTGGGGTGACTTGTAGGTATCACTCATAATATAATCAGGTGTGTCAGGCAACTACAACAAACTACTAGTCGAGGTGGGTTGAAACTAAATTGGATGTGGCCTTTTGAACAATGGCCAACCACCCTGCAGAACACAAACCCCTTTCACTCCATTTTCTTGCCAACTCGCAAGGTCGACCAAACGCTGGTTTGGTAAAACAGCCGTGTGAATGCCGCAGTGTGCTACAAAGAGGAAGACTTTACTCCCTATCCCCCCGCAAAGCCCTCTCCCAACACTGAGCAGGGAGAGACAGGGGGGAGACGGGGGAGGCAGGGGGAAGGCAGAACACAGCCTGTCAGGCTGGCATGACGGCACAATCATTGTCACGATTCCCGGGCGCTGACATGCCTTGTCTGGCCAGCCAGGGATACCGGCTAATCTGCGGACGGAATTACAGCTGGATCTGGGCAGGGGAGGCCGATGCTTACACACACACACACACACACAGACACACACACACACACACACACACACACACACTGACGAACGTCAACCAGGAAACATGCGTGTGTTGGTGTCTGTGTTTTACTACGCTTAGAAGGACCAAAAATCCCCACAAGGAGATTCTACCCGGAGGATTTTGGCAGTGCCCATGAGGAAAAAGTATATTTTGTAAGCTATGGGGTTATGTTTAGGGTAAAAGTTAAAATTGGGTTTAGGGTAAGAATAAGATTTAGCGTTTACGGCTTAGGTTTAGGCTTTTGGGGTTAAAGTTTGTGAAAGCATGTTGCATTTTGTTTGGCGTCCTCAAAAGGATAGAAAATCCAAACGTGTGTGAATGTGTATAAATTAGGGAGTGAGAGGTAGAGAAAGAAAGGAATAGACAAGAAAAGACAAAGAAAAAGAGAAAGAAGAGAAGAGCGCAAGATGAAGCCTGTGTGCTAGAAAGGCAGGGCACTGAGGAAAAGCTGACCGTAGGTTGAATGGATGTGGCCTTGATGACAGTCGGAGTGTACAAACACACTGACTGTAAATTAGAAATGAAGAAAGGAAACAGTTTGCTCTATTAATGACAAAACGAGGGAGATCATGTTAATCTGACGAGGAAGCGCATCAATAAGCTTGCCTGGGCATTTATTCCCCTTTCCACCTGCCAAATGGCTGTTAAGTCAATTCAAAACGTTTTCACTTCGCAGCTTTAATTAAAATCAATTACATCCACACAACAATAGGGAGAGGTGATGCGCAAGCCATTAGAGGGGAGACGTCCTGAGATCCAGAATAAATAAGAACTGGGGGGAAAAAAGGGTGAGAGGGACAGTGAATAATTAAGAGAAGCACAGAGATAGAAAAAGGGTGAAAGATAGAGGATAAAAAGCAGTGTGAGAGAGGGAGAGAGAGGATGACAAAGGGAAATAAGAGAGAGAGTTAGAAAGAAAGAGAGAAACAGAGAGAGCGAGATGGAGGACACTCTTCGGGATGGCCCTTCACAGTAGACAGGTTGATTATGAACACAACACACTGAAGGGGGTCAGGTTTTATTGGTCAGACACGTAACAGCAGATGTTGTCGTTAGGGTGTGGTGGTGGCTGCTAAAACAACACAGCCTGTTAAATAAAGTAACTCAAGTTGTTACGTGATTAGATGAAAGCCCAATTACTGTCTGTGTGCACAAGCTCTGAATGCTCAGCCACATGGGGGTGAGGTACGCGACCAATATACCACAGATAAGAGCTCGTCGCGGGCAACCCTGAGGTGTTGTATTGCTTTATTAACTGGTTTCCAACACCATTAGAACATTATAGCACTCTTTATTATACCCATGGTATATAGTTTGATAGACCACAACTTTTAGCCAATTAGCTTCCAGGACCCCAACTACCCAGCTTATAATGTGTGATTTACGGTCAGATCTGCAGATAGGGATGGTACCCTTTAATATTTAATAACCTTTAATATCCAGTATTGTATGTTGATTGAAATATTACATTTAAATTTGGGACATCTTTCCAATACAAATTGGCAGTGGTGTGGGTTTTTGCAGCTAAGGCAACAAACCAGCAGATGGCAGCATTGATTGGTATTTCATATTTCAAGAATCAGACAGAAAAACAAACATGACATAGTTACACGCACAACAAATGCTGGACAAAGTTGTACTACTCTGAACAGCAAATAATAAATCTACTAACATACCCTGACATCTCTGACCATTTCATTTTTTTTTATCAGTTTCCCTTTGGCTGACAGAGAGGAACTGAACATGTCAAGGATAAAAACCAAATTAATGAGCAACGTTCCCTAAACTCTGCACAAAACACTGGCAACCCAAGTGAGGTTGCTTAAGAACAGAGAACTTATATTTAGAACTTCACAGCATAGCCAGTGACTATGGCCCATTTAAAACGACACTATGTTAAGACTCTGAAGTAGACCTAGATTTATATTGGTATCCAAGGTAACTTTATTAAACACTATTATTTTTCAGACCTCTAAGCACCCTTGTAAATCAACAAGCAAATAAATGGAAAAAGAGAGCTTATCTTTTATAGAGGTCTTTCCATTTCTCTCCCTCTCCCCTGCCCTCTCTATATTTCTGTCTTCTTGGCTCTCTCCCTGTATTTCACCCCTCTCTCCTAACTCTTCTCACCATCTCGTCTCTTTCAATCAGTCTTTTTCTCGTCCGTCATTTTGCCCAGTTCAGGATGAAAAAGCAGATCCCCTACATCAGCGGGACCATCTAGGAGAGCCCGGAGTTTACCACCGGGACGGTCACCATGGAAGTGATGGGGTCATAGGAGGCCACGAACTCCCACCTCAAGCACAGCTCCGACGCCAACTGTGAAGCCCGCATAATCCAGGTCGTGACAGGTTCAGTATGTGTAATCTCTAAGCGTTCCTTATTATCATCCGCTACATGCTTGGACTGGCATCCCTCACAGTCCTCGTTACACGTTGACTTCCTTTCACAACTACAAGTTGCACCCGTGACAAATGGAATTCCAAGACTTCTCGACAAATCCTACCTACCCACTCAAGATTAGATAGGAAGAGGCTTGGGGTAAGCGCTGGCCCTCATCAAAACCACGCAAAAAGCTATGAATTACTTTAGAGCTGTTCCCTCTTGACACTGGCCAGGAAATCCTTCAGAGCGACTTGAGAAATTCCTGCTGGAGATTTCCCAGAGAAAATAAGAATGGAGTACATGGGTCTTTAGTCTTCATGGGTCTTTGGGTCTTGTAGGACAGTGACTGATGTGGCAGCCGTGGCTGATGCTAAACGTCTCTAACCCTGAAGGCGTAGGTTACTGTCCCACCATTTGGATCTCACTCTCTCCCATACACAGGCTGGCCTGTCATGCACAGACTGCAGAGTGAGGTCAGACGAGGCCTGAAACTTTGAAGAAACCTACCACTGTCTGATGAATAAGAGACACATACAGGGCCGGGAGTCAATCTGCTCCATGGGAAACTGTCAGAGCGGTCTGAACTTTGAATTTACCTCAGAGTGAAAGCAGAAGTTCGGCACAGACAACCATCCTCCGGCCTCAAAAAATATTTGAAAGTACCTCAGTAGAGTGATGGCAGCTTCCTTTGAACAATGTACAACATCTGATACAAGCCAAAAACCCAAACTTTGAATACAGTATGCCAAACAAGTTGTAGATAAAGAGTCATAGGTCTTCAAGCTCTGTTCTCATAGGGTTGCATTGCAATGTTTCCCAAGCTCCTATGAGAAACCGTCACCATGGTGACCTCGAGGAGCATTTATCATTTTTCATCATCATCATCCCTGACCTCTAACCTATTACTGCCATGCAGTGGGGATATAGTCTGAAGGCTCTGAGACCAGACAAGTGGCAGCAATCTTTATATAGCTTTGCTGGGAAGTGGGAGCAGAGGATGTCTTTATCAAACATTGTTTATGCGCCAACTATGTGTTCCAATACATAGTAATAGCCAGGATGGTGCTGGGTAAAGGGAGGGGAGGGAGGAGATAGGGAGGGAAAGAGAGATAAAAAGGGGGGAGCAAGAATGTCGAGGGGCACATATTCAACCCATGCCAGCATTTTGACATGTCTATATTGTCTTGATAGACTATGTGATGTTGATGTATGGAATGTTATGTCATCTTACACTTTGCTAATGGCTACTTTTCATGGGGAACTGCTTATAAACTAGTAGTATGGAATAAAAGTCAGTCCTCAAAATGAAAGGCCAGCCGCTGTGTCTGAGCCTTTCAGACACAGCGGCTGGGTGATAGTGGCACATGACGGTCTTGTCCACTGGAGGTGAAGTTTTACCAACATGAATCTGTTGTGATGCACAGTAACATAGGATTTGTCTTCAAATAGGCTATGGACAGGGACAGAATGGCTGTGTAAATGGATTTGAACACTATCTTTTCACCAATGCTTTGTTTATTGCGTATGTAATCCTCTAGGGGGAAAAAATGGTCTTTTAGAATTCCAGAATCGTCAAAATTAGCATGACTACATCAATGGAAACGTATTCATGCAAATCGCATCCCAAAGCCTGTTGTGTTACGTTGCCTGTGCCTCTTTCAGGATAGATCATGAAAGTTGAATTACATTTAATCCAGCCCTCGTGGGTGTCTCATGGATGGGGGGGGGGTTTTTGTATTTCAAGTTTCAGAAAAGGGAATTAAAGTGTATGTAACGTTGTAATCATGGGTCTGGTGATTCCTAGGCCTCCGGTGATTTCCGAGCTCAAGCGCACAATGCGCCTTGGACCACAAGAAGAAATGAAGCCTGCACAGAGATGTGGGAACAAGGACATACACCGAACGTTATGCCGCCTGACACAGCATCCCAATGGATCTGAGAGGAAACCTGGTTTGAATGACTAGAAAAGAATGGCACTCCGGCCTCTCTCATCATCACCAAATGAATACATCACGAAAGAAAAACAAACAGATTGCGGGATTGATGGTCTTCCACAGTGCCTGAGGCACTGCTATCCATAGGCATAAACGCTTCGGTTTCCGTCACCCTATTATCGACCCACATACAGTATGTCATAAATAATCACACCCAGAAGTGCCTGGTTTCGGATCACGGCTCTGACAAAAGAAAAAATGGTTTACTGTCGGTACCACTTTATAATAAGGCAGCTCAGGGGTTTGTGGTATGTGGATAACAAAGCTACGCTAAGGGCCTCCTCCCCACTCTTCTTCTCTGGCTAGCTATATAGCGTTCTGGAAAAGTATGTTAGCTAGCTAGGTAAGCACCCTTTTGTGTTATATTTCAGGCATCTCTGAACCACGCAACGTGGAGTGCCTGGACACAGCCGTTAGACGTGATATATTGGCTACGTACCAGAAACCCTTGAGGTAACATTGGGCTATTATAAATGAGTTACCAATGAAAGTAGAAGAGTAATAGGATGACTGTTACTGGTAAGTTTTTTCATAGGGTCTGAATTATTTCTGAAAGCCAGTAATTTGTTCAGCTGGGTAATTAACTTCTGTGTTCAAACATGGAGAGAGTATGTGATTCCTGTATGGTGAAGAATTCCAATGTAATTTTAAGGGAAACTTAGAAACAAAGCCCCATTCCACCTTCTGGTACTTAACCTTTGTTCATCTTTCATGTGGATACAAAGTAGCAGTCATTGTGAAATCTTAGCAGTTCCCATTACATACGGTATATTCGTTTAAACAACCACAGCATCTGAGCTTTTAAAGGTTGACCGGCGAATGAGACCTACTGAATTGCAGGATATCATTACCTGTATCAATGGCCCGAGGACAGCAGTTACAGGACAGAGATGCAGACATGGAAATTCTGAACGCCAAGGACATTTAGGCTGCCAAAACCAAGGCACGGACGTTAAGACAACGGAGATTTTTCCATCACTCGTGGAGAACAGTAGATAGGTCTGGTGGCGGAGAAACTGGCCCCATAAAACCACACTGCAAACGAATTAGCCTTTAAACTTATTTCAAGTTTGAGTGTTTCTATAGATAACACTGTGTACTTTGATCGCAATCCTCACAATAAAATGTCAAGCTTTTGGCCAAAGGTTTAGAGTTTAGGGTTCCGATACTTCTATTAAGTCACTACACCAGGTTGATGTTTCCCATGAGTCCAGACATCCATCAGCTGCCTTCCCCAAGTGTGGTAGCAGAAATGCAAAATATGATGGCACCTAGGCATACTGCTAATGGCTGACTGTTAGTCAGCTGACTGCTACTCAGTTCAAGCATGAGAAAAAGCCAGATTCGCTATCATAGGATCATGTATACAATACTGTCTAGATATGTTTATTAAAACATGAGTGACACTGCAGCTATAGTAATTGCACAATTTCCTCCCAACACAAACGTGTACAATTTGACAATAGTTTCCCTAGTTTAACCACACACCTGGTTATTTAGATCTTAATATGAAACCACCTGGGTGGCCTAGACTGGAAAAAGGCCCGCTGTAGAGATAGACACCCCTGCGTACACTCTTTTATTAGTTGTTTGCTGGTGTAAAAGTTGAATGAACCATGACATGAAAAAACATTGACTGCTGTCAGTTTGTTGTTTTTACACATGCCATATGTCTGAACTGTCACCAAACAATAATCTTTGACATAGTGGACTAATATAAAAGTAAGTACATTTAAGCTTCAGTCCATAATAACTATCCTGCCTAATTCATGATCCACTTACAGTATGTTATCAATAAATTACTGCTATTCCCCCTCAATGTTAAACAACTCATTAGATTCACACTGAATCCATATCAATGTAATCGCATCAGAGACAATGGGAGTATTAATTATTTTATAATTGTGCACAACTGAAATAACTTTAGTTAGCCTTGTGCTTTCTCAAAGAAACCCATCTCATGGTGACGAGAGAAAATTGTGTTTTAAGTAGCAGTCAAAAATGAAATACAGTTTATATATACACCGATCAGCCATAACATTGTGTACGTCCCCCTTTTGCCGCCAAAACAGGCCTGACCCGTCGAGGCATGGACTCCACTAGACCTCTGAAGGTGTGCTGTGGTATCTGGCACCAAGACGTTAGCAGAAGATCCTTTAAGTCCTGTAAGTTGTGAGGTGGGGCCTCCATGGGTTGGACTTGTTTGTCTAGCACATCCCTCAGATGCTTGATTGGATTGAGATCTTGGGAATTTGGAGGCCAAGTCAACACCTTGAACTCGTTGTTGTGTTCCTCAAACCATTCCTGAACCATTTTTGTTTTGTGGCAGGTCGCATTATCCTACTGAAAGAGGCCAATGCCATCAGGGAATACTGTTGCTATGAAAGGGTGCACATGGTCTGCAACAATGGTCAGGTAGGTAGTATGTGTCAAAATAACATCCACATGAATGGCAGGACCCAAGGTTTCCCATCAGAACATTGCCCAAAGCATCACACCACCTCCACCGGCTTGCCTTCTTCCCATAGTGCATCCTGGTGCCATGTGTTCTCCAGAAAAGCAACGCACACGCACCCAGCCATCCACGTCATGTAAAAGAAAACGTGATTCATCAGACCAGACCACCTTCTTCCATTGCTCTGTGGTCCAGTTCTGATGCTCACGTGCCCATTGTAGGCGCTTTCGACAGTGGTCCGCAGGGGTCAGCATGGGCACCCTGACTAGTCTTCGGCTATGCAGCCCCTTATGCAACAAACTGCGATGCACTGTGTTCTGACACCTTTCTATCAGTACCAGCATTAACTTTTTCAGCTATTTGAGCTACAGTAGCTCATCTGTTGGATCAGTGTTATTTACTTCACCTGTCAGTGGTCATAATGTTATGGCATAATGTTAATTGACAAAAAAAATAATTTTCATGGACATTTCTTTGTCCATTAAAATGACATCAAATTTATTGGAAATACAGTGTAGACATTATGTTGTAAATGACTATTGTAGCTGGAAACGGCTGATTCTTAATGGTATATCTACATAGGCATACAGAGGCCCATTATCAGCAACCATCACTCCTCTGTTCCAATGGCACATTGTGTTTGCTAATCCTAGTTAATCATTTTAAAGGGCTAATTGATCTTTAGAAAACCATTTTGCGATTATGTTAGTGCCACTGAAAACTGTTGTGCTGATTAAAAATGCAATAAAGCTGGCCTTCTTTAGACTAGTCCAGTATCTTTGGCATCAGCGTTTGTGGGTTGGATTACAGGCTCAAAATGGCATGAAACAAAGAACTTTCTTCTGATGGTCGTCAGTCTATTCTTGTTCTGAGAAATAAATGCGAGAAATTACAAAGAAACTGAAGATCTCGTACAATGCTGTGTACTACTCCCTTCACAGAACAGCGCAAACTGGCTGTAGCCAGAATAGAAAGAGAAGTGGGAGGCCCCGGTGCACAACTGAGCAAGAGGACAAATACATAAGTGTCTAGTTTGAGAAACAGACGCCTAACAGGTCCACAACCGGCAGCTTCATTAATATTTCTGGCCAAACTTTTCAACGGTAGTGTATATTTAAGCAATTGGGCACAAGGTGGTGTGGTATATGGCTAATATACCACAGCTATGAGCTTTTCTTAGGCAAAATAGGTACAACGCATCCCCTTGCGGAGTGACTGAACACAGCGCTTGGCCGTGGTGTTGGCAATATACCACAACTCTCTGATTTACCTTATTGGGATTATACACCAGTTACATACAGAACCGCCGTCACAATATCTTGTACTGTCCCACTGTCCAGGTAGCTCCTCCAACAAATTTGTGTAGTCCAGTTCAAACAGAACATCTAAAAGTAAATGAATCAAACTATCAAAAGTAGATTCACAAACCGGTGTTGTTGGCAACGCTGCCTGTGTTAAATAAAACTCAGACTATAAAAAGCAACATTCTGTTTCCTCATTGGGTTTCATCAGCCCAGATTCACTTCTGCTTAAAAACGCTGGTCAGAATTTAAACGATCCTAATACGTCCAAATAAGCAATGATGAGAACAGAAGGAAAAAAAGGAAACCAATGCTGCTTGGTAAGCCATTCATTGCCCTCTTTCCAGGAAAGTCTTGTACGTACATGCAGATTCAGCTGAATCAGCATCACAACAAGGGAGGTATGTAAGAGTACGTAAGACCCAACGCATTCAGAGACATCCAGTGGTGAGCCTGAGTTTAAACACTGTTGCAGCAGGGACCACAGAGGAAATTGTGACAGTTCACCGCAATGCACCCCACAGTCTCCTTTTTACCAAGAGGTAGTCTCTGTAAAATGTGATTGCGTATTAAAAAAAACACAGCTTGAGATTTCTGTAAGAGGTTTCATTCAGTATTGGGAACAGGGTAAAAAGCGTTCCCAGGAAAATGTGGTCGCAACAGTAACTGAAAATTTCGCGAAAGGTCAAAAAACGTGTTTCCTGTAATAAATGTAATATTATAACGTCTTCGACTGAACTGAAAACAAGGACAAAGCCCCAAACAGACCCCTACTCCTCATACTGAACAAATTGTATTTTTTATGTTTTTTGATGCATATCGACATCCCCCACATTAACACAACAATGACTAGGAGATCAACTGCCACTTTGAACATGTTTCTACTTTTCACAGTTCAATCCTTTAACAGACACTCTTCTCCAGATAAATACATTCAGTACCAGTGTAACCTCATGTTCTGTTCTGTTATAATATACAGACATCGGTCAAAGATAATCACTACAAAGACAGACAGATGTTTGACTTTCCACAATATTTTTACATTTGTAGGATGAAGGGTTATACCTAGGGTTAAAGTACCTAGTGAGTGGTTGCCCTTCAGACAGACAGACCTGCTCTTTCCATGAGTTAGCATTAATCATAATGTCATTTCCTGTTTAACATATTTCAGTCTGCAGGCATCCCCATCAAGACTCATGGTCGTTTTGGGGAATTCTTTTCTCATGTTTCAGGCAGAAAGTGTGTGTTCTGGAAGCTGTGACAGGTAGTGAGTTGGCCTCATTGCTCAAGAGGCTGACCTGTAAAGATATGTGTGTGTGTGTGTGTGTGTGTGTGTGTGTGTGTGTTTGTTAGCACTGCAGGCGTTTGCCCCATGTGATTCAGTCACTAATGAATTCAATCCCTAAATTCATTTGTTCCATGTGTCTTTCGATCAACGTCACTCACTAATAATAAATTGTGTTGCTTGTAATAATTGTGACAACGGTTGCGCAAATGGAAAACACCTGTCTGGACAAAGGTCATGAATAGAAAGTGATTTCATTGGTCAATTCTGTGTTCAAAGACATCCTAATATGCACATGAAAACCTTGTTGCTGACTTTTAATATTTTTGTCATTAATATATTTCATATCTTAGAGTATTACAATCACTGTTATTGTGTAAAATTAAATGATTCATGTGCCAAAATTCCCCCGAAAATCTGCATTATTGTTATATACTGAAAAGGGTGTCTGTCCAAGTAGCCTGAGTTTGAACATAATCCCCGATGTGTTTCTAATCTAGATGGAATCTGACACGGATTTAGAAATTCTGAGTTCTAATAAAAGAACGAGTTCATCCTATGGGAATTCTGGCTCACTCTTTTCCACTTTTACATTTTCTCTGCTTTATTATTGCTCTCGACCCCCCCTTAGGAGTCATGCCATAATGCTAAATGGGAATGTGTTCCAAAGTTTCGAAAGATTACGTTGCTTTGCTGCCGCAGCTGTTTCAATCTGGAACCCATCGACATTCCACTATTATTAATGAAACCACTTGTCTCCTCAGATCCATGTCTTTTTTATGCTGAATAGAATAAAATACATGTTATGCTGTATAAAAGCTCTGCCACATTTCTCTGCTACTTCTCGAATGCTTGTCTTAGAAACTGAAAGTGTTTCCCCAATCGCACCCTATTCCCTATGGGCCCTGGTTAAAAGTAGTGCACTACGAAGGGAATAGGGTTAGATGCGACCTAGTAGGGTCCCCATGCCAGGACCCTTCTGGTGTGAGAAAACAATGGGACGGGCTGGCAAGTCGAGTCTATTGATATAATTCAACGTCTTGAAAGGAGAGCCTGAGGAAACACACATTAAGGACAATTACAGGGCCAGACCAGTACCACACTGGACTACTTCAATATCTGAACTACATGCTGGCAGCGTTCTTTAAACGCAGGTCTCGGGAAAACGTCCGCAAGACCAAAAACACTGGTGTTCATCTCCAGCTCGTCTATACATTTATTAAGGCCTATTTTTTTTTTCCCTTGGTTGCAAAACCACAATCGATGAAGAAATGATTAGGTGCAACACGGCTGGACATGGTTGTGAGATATGGCTCCTGTGGGGTTTTGTGAAAGCACTTCAGGTGCCTGGAGAGTTGGCTTCGGCACAACAAAACCCAAATGCGTTGCAGTGTTGACAAATGTAGAGCACAGATTCCACCGCTCGGACCTCCCATAAAAACAGTGTAGAATACACACTCGGGAATACACACAAAGACACTAACACACACACAGGCTATACTTGTGTTGACACTTTCGGGGGTAACGATTGATTTACACTGAAAATCCGATTTTACCTAACCCCTAAGCTTAACCTTAACCAGCACACTGAGAACCCTCAAATCTGTTGCCCTAAACCTAAAGGTAACCATAATTCCTAACCCGAGACCTAAAACCTTAGCCAAAAAACATTTGAATAATTATGGTGCTGACGAATTTAAAATCACAAGTACACAAACTGTGGCCTGCCATGTCCCGCCAAAGTTTACACAGAAAGCCTTCAGCGGGACATTCTGACAAAGTATTTCTGTAACTCACCACACTACCTCAGATCCACTTCTCCTATCAGACAGGTAGAGCCGCTACCTCAACCCTACTTGCCCTATCAGAGAGTTAGAACTAGAAACTGTTGATTCTCCCATCACTACACAATAATACAGTCTCGCTGAAAAACAGCTGTTCCCATCAAGACGACACGACTGGTAAAATGAAACATCGCTTCAGCTTAAATAATTGAAATAGGATCTATCAACACTTCGTAGCAACCGTAGACCAAGACAGCAGTTGGTCCCAAAAACACCAATCTCTCCATGGACATAATCATTTCTTATGTTTACCAACAGATGTTGGTTTTGAGAAACCTCCAGCTCATAATCAGCACATTTGCAGACAGCTTGAGTCCATTTAAAGTGTTTTTGCTTGCACATAGCTCACACAAGATCTTGTCAAAACTGATTTACTTTTTCGATTATACCAACCAATTGTTATTTAATTGCCTTGGATACCGAAAAAATGTAGCGTATACAGTCGCTTGAAATACCCGCTCATCATACGCAAACAGCAGATCTTCAACACAATCTCAACAAAGGCCCATATCATAGCTAATATCTCCGCTCATTCCATCACATCATACGTAGCATCCGTCATCACAAAGACAAATCGTGCCTCCTGATAGCTGTTAAAGAGACCGGAGTGTTCTCCTGACCCGATGGTGGGAGTCAGTGCTCTCTGAGATGTAGGCTACATAGTGCTTCTGAGTGCTTACAGTGCACAGTACAGCAACGCAGCCAAGAGGGACAGTTTGCCCGGTGCTAGGATCACAGCCCACCTGCCAAACACCACCCTGTTCCCTACATAGTGCACTTGTTTTGACCAGAACCCTGTGGGCCCTAGTAGGGTGCGGTGTGGGACACGTACAGACGGCCTGCATTGCAACATACCCCACTGGGACTGAAGTGAACTGCCCTGGCCGGCTTCTTGGCAGCCAACGGGGGAGCTTGAAATAACGTATTTATCAACCATTTGAAGGCACGAAAGTCCGTGAATTCTTGAAGCCGCCGTCGGGGGTTGCCAAGAAAGGCCGTGATAGATATGGCGGTGCCGTGGTAACACAACGAAGGTCAAGTCGCCAGATGTGAATTACAGGGGGAAAGGAGAAGGAGAGAAGTTGTGAAGGAGGAGAGGAAGGACAGTGAGGAGAGAGAGACAGTGAGGTGGAAAAGGGAGCGACGACGAGAGAGATAGTAAGGTAGAGAGAGACAGAGACTGTGATAGAAAGAGGAACAGAAAGATAAACACTCAGAAAGAGAGAGTAGCTAGAGAGAACTGAACCAAATGCTTGTTTTCTCAGAGGGCAACAGAGAGGGCGGTGAGGTCCCCGTGGGGATAACAAGGCGGGGGGTGGAGGTGTGGGGAAATAGTTTGGCCGCCCCCATTCTGAGGTGGTCCGATCCCTCTGGCTCGGGTTTCAAAGGCCTCCGATGCCTCTGTTGTGAGAGATGAGTCTGGCCCTGTGTATGTCCGAGAATACCAACAAACACACCGCCAGGTCTATTAAAGTCCCCCCAGAAAACAAAAACACCTCACGGCCACACAAAACCGCCCCGAAACCCGAGTGGCCGTGAAAACCCAGAACGGCTTAATAAACAAAAACAAGGAAACATGTCAAGCTGGTGGGTGAGCGGGGACACACGCTGAGGCATGAATGGACCCTTACCTCAGTCTGGCTCATTCTAAGGCTGTTGAACTGAGAGCGGAGACCAAACAGTGCCATGGATCACGGACCATTTACAGACTGCAGCAATGTCTATTAGAGGGTTCTAATTTTCCTTTTCTATCAGGTTTTAACTTTGCACACGAAGAATAGTAGGAAAGAGTAAAGTATATTTACTACCTTTTCTAACCTAATGCATACCTGCTGTTCGGAGGGTCTTTATCGCTGTAATGAGACAAACAAACTAGACATAAACCATATCGCCCAGGGCACAAGTGTAAAATAAAACAAACAGTTAGGCCTACATAAAGCAAAACCATAGAGAAGAAGTGGACTTGATGTTTCGTATTCTTATAAACGACGTGTGACTGCTACACATCTCCCACCAGACAAAAATGTGCACTTGACTAGTTCCCATGCCTCCTGTGAGATATTAGTTACAGTACAGCTCTTCAATAGGAGACCAGATGAGACAGGATTACCAGCAGTACGGTGCTGGGGTAGAGCACACAAATCAAACACCATCTTCCCTTGGAACAAAAGCAAAGCAGCAATGCAACCACAGCCATAAATCTATCTGTACCATACACTCAAACTGCTGAGCTCACTGGCTATGCAGAACTTAGGCCGTGGTCCAAAACCCAAGGCAATATGTACCATTGCTCGGTTCAGTACCTGTTAATGGCTTTCCTTAGTACGATTGTGTTCAAGACAAATCAGCAACCTTTCCTGAAGCGTATGCTCTAAACATAACACACATGTTCTTATTAAACCGTTCTTATGGGACATTCATATTTGGTAGCTCTGTAGCACAGCAGTGAAGGTTTTCACATCTACAATATAGAATAGAAAATTAAAAGACTAGTGCAGAAAAAAAATGTGGGGATCAGAATGCTACACATATTCAAATGGGCAAAATGAACCACTGAATTTGTAACATTTACAAACGCTTTATGTAGAGATAAAAAAGGATAATGGGAATGTCTTCACCTGGCTTCATTGTTATTATTAATATTTTTATTAGTATTATGATTTGTTGTCACAAAGTTGATATAATCATAGTCGAACAATGATTGGTCATCTAGATAAGAGATTGGCAAATCTCTATTGACCAATCAAGGCTGCATTTGCAAATATCTTCCAATTTCCTTCCTAACACTCTCACGATGAGACATTCTTTAAGGCCAAATGAGGCTCAGGAAAATAATTGCTAAAAAGTATATTTTGGAGTTATAGTCATGAAATACACACAGCGATTAAGTTTCCAGTGACGATTTAAAATAAGAAAGATTGCATGTTGGCCGTATATGTTGACAGACACAAAGGTAATATACAATAGGCTCCAACTAGTAAATTGCCAATGTACAGCAGATGTTCATCATACCAGCATTTCTAGTTAGAATAAATTGAGACATAGCTGTTGCTACACGAACGTTGACAGGACCAGCTCATTTTATAGATGATATTGTATTCTGTTTCATGACCTCACAGAGCTCCAGCCATTTACAACTTCCAAAACAAGATGTTCTTGTAGGTCTAGCAACAGTTTTTACTTCACTGGCTTCCATCTATGGAGCCACCTGTGTATTCATAGTCACCAGCGCAAATATATTTTACAGTTGTGACCTGTTGAAAATCCACAAATGGACCTAAGTCTAGACAAGTCCTTTTCTGCTGGTCTCTTGGTGGTCTGAAATTTCCTTTCTCTCTCCATCTCTCTATAAAATCTTAACGC
The DNA here is from genome assembly GCA_016801175.1 of Esox masquinongy. Taxonomy (NCBI): domain Eukaryota; kingdom Metazoa; phylum Chordata; class Actinopteri; order Esociformes; family Esocidae; genus Esox; species Esox masquinongy. Next base: position 14,623 of record JACXGI010003047.1, on the reverse strand, counting down.
TGACAACATCTCCACGCAGACCGCTCACATCGAACAGTGAAACACTGATTCATGGCGATAGACTGATTGATTTATTAGAATTAAAATATTGATGTTTTTCGACACAGGCTGACAGGAAGGGACATTTGCAAAACCACACCTGCAGTCACGTTAAAGTAAGTGATAAATCACTCCGGTCCACTGCAAGGACACGGCAAACAGCTGCTGGGCACAGACGTTGTCTACTCAGGGGAGTAGTTTTTATATAAACGGCCGACACTTCCTGTGAGGACACGTGTTAACTGGCAACATGCAAAGTGTATGTCCACCTCAGGCAACGACAGGTGTTTTGTCAACATTTAAAATTTTAATTATGTAGGTTTTTATCCTGGAAATGCATACATTTTTCCTGGTAAAGTTTTATAATTTAGTAGAGGATGTGAAAGATGGATGGAGGTTTTACTTTATTTCATTCCATACAAAAAGTATTTTATATTAAGTTGGTCTAATACATGGGTCAAACTTGTTTGTCACTGAGGGGCATTTCAGATGTAAACTCAAAATGGCTTTGATTTCACCTATAAAAACAGTGAACGTTGAACCCTACAGGAAATTGCCAGAAACGTTTTAGAGAAATACAGCAATACTGAATGTGGTTCCTGATCCACCCCTAACAACAGAATGTTGATTAAGTTAAGGCCAGCTCCGTTAGCTCAGTGACACCCCAATGTGCCTGCCCTGGCCCGGTAGGGGAATGTGGCATTGGTTTCCCTCGAGTCGCCTTTGTTCTCTGACTGGGTTAGCTAGGAAAATAAACACCAAATTGATTTACCACCCCTGTCGACTTACAAACAATGTTTTCACATCTACACAGACGTCACCAGGCAAGGAAATGCCATGGGATTCCTGGTAGCTTTAATAATCCCTCTCCGGGTGAAATCTTTGGGAAGCGTTTCAAGGTATCGACATTGTAATGGGACACAAGGACGCTCGTAACAATCCAGCAGTAAATTAAACACGACAGGTCCATCAATACACCGAGTTCAGGGCAAAGATAAGACCGCTGTCTCCAGCCTGTTGCTAGTTTAGTTTCCCAGCATTGTCTACCCTGAGAGCCTCTGTTCTGCATCCCAATGGATTCCGGTCAAAGGGGCTTTGCGTTATATGGTGAGTGGTTCATCGTTTGAGAAGCAGCGTCTGTCTCATTGTGAGTAACAAGATTTTACCGTCAGAAAATAAACTCGCTAACGAACAAAAGCGTTGCAGTGAATTCACTTGTAAGGAATTACCTAATGTCACTGATGCAGGCCAGAAGCACACTAAGACCATGGGTTAAGTCCTGGCTGAGCGGAATCCAATAACATGCCGTCCATAATTTGCAGGATTCCCATTTTTATATACTCATCCGGCGCATATTTAACTGCTTTACCGCGAAAGGATCTCCGCAAAGTTTGGCCCACCTTGGTGCCCTTAGAAGAGGGTCAAGTAGATGACCTAAGAAATAAACAAGACAGGGAATATAGCAGTGTCTGTCTCTTCCCCTCCAAGGTTTGAAAAAAAAGGAAGAAAAGCCTAATTTGGTCCCATTAAAAAATGGGGAAAGGCAGTCGGGAGGAATGTTCTTGTTACTTAACCAGAAGGGCTCTGAAACAGTTAGCTAGTTTCTCCCAGGGGGGATTATCCTTGACAGAACCTGGCAAGCTTTTCTGGGAAATGGCCTGAATACCTCCCTCTTCCCCTCCCCGACCGGCTCAATCCAATCCGCTCCTCGTTACATCAAAAGGGGTAATTTTTCCATTTTCCAGTTCCCCCTTCGGTTCCACATTTGAGGAAGGGTGGCGGTGCCACGAGAGAAGCTTTTGATGCCCCGGCAGAAAAACAATGCGTTTCTCGTCGACCCCGCCGTCCTGCCATGCCTGGATGTAGGATGTGAGCCACCTTTCAGCCGGTGACAAGTCTGTCTGCTGAAACCTTGCTACAGCTAATGAGCCGTTGCCTCACTCTCAACGCACACTTCATGATGATCTCGGAGGAAGAATTAAAAGGGTGCAATGTGTAAAACAACATGCTGGTTATGTAGGTTTTAGCCCTACATTTATCCATGAGGCGGCAGCATGAAACCATAAACCAGGAAATGTTCTCGGGTGTTTGAATTCAGGGTCCCGATTTGCACACTGTCACCAGAGCGCTAGTCTGATGTAGTTCACTATATAGGGTCTACAGTGCCAGGTATTTTCCCCATCTGTGAAGGGTTCTATTCCTTACTATTATAAGGGCCCCTTAAATGGCTTTTGGGAGGGAAATGAATTGAAGTCTGATGAGTGTCCATCATGGCTGATGTCACAGGGAGCAATGTCTGTTTTAAGCTCCAGCTTTCAACATTGTTGAACAGTAAGGGGGTCAAAACCACTTTAATGTGGTATACTAATATCGAAAGTATCAACAGGCAAGAAGAGGACAACAGACCAAAAGTGTCAAGTTTGGGGTTTTATCGGAATCCCGTGTATTTGTTTTTGGAGGGTAGGGTTATTTTCTTTGACAGGACATTTCTTCAGTTTCATCAGCTCATTCCATGTATTTCTACATTCCAGTTGCTCAATTTTCATGTGGTGTAATGAGGACCTAATATTAAAGCGTGGCAAAGCTAGTCCAAATCTTGTCCCCACGCCAACGTCTGTCTGCAGTCACAAGGAGCCAAACACACACACACACAAAAATACTGTACTCCGTCTACAAACACCCCCCTCTCTCTCTGACAATGTCCCAATTTGTTGCCAGGCCCGGATCTTGCTCTGCTGAATTACATTGTTTTTTTTATGCTCGTAATAAATGCTCATTTGTTTAAACCATAAAATCTCGATGAGATGTCTCAGTGTGTCGCCAGGTTTCTGTCAGTCATGGGAACCATTCAGAATGCCTCACTCAGTCTGTTCTCCAACACTTGAGTGACTTGTCCGGAGGGAAAACACAGAAAAAATGGTGAGGGAAGCCAGTGACACTGAATGTTTTGCATAAGGTTTTTTGTCTTTCTCGTGTGAGAGGCTGTCAGCCAGTCAACTAAGTCATCGCTGCAGCAACGCTCTCTACCCAACTCTGCTCATTTAACACATTTAGCACTGCCCCAAACACAACCCTATTCCCCAGGTGAAATCAAGTGCATTGAAAAGGGAATAGGGTGCCATTTTGGACAATGTCCTTGTGCTGCTTGATTTACTGTCTTATCGAGACACATACTATCAACAGCTTTTCACGGCCTGCCCAGTTTGTGCCTAACGAAAGGAATGCGTCACGGCCTAATTTGTTTTTCCACAACTTCACGCGATTAGTCCCCCATTATGAGGTTATGACAGGATGTGTGGGGAGCCACAAACCATTACACAGGTTAACAGTAACTCAAAAAACCGAGGGGCTGAGGTTCACTGGAAGAGTGGATTCGTAGCACAGCCAGAAGAGGACCGAGCCAGGTTCAGCCAGAAGAGGACCGAGCCAGGTTCCTCTTTAGGTTTCTTCCTAAATTTCGGCCCCTCTTAGGGAGTTTTTCCTAGCCACTGTGCTTCAACATTATTGTTGCTTGCTCCTTGGGGTTTCAAGCTGGGCGTTTTGTAAAAGCACTTTGTGACAACTTCAGATGTAAAAAGGGCTTTACAAATAAATTTGATTGATTGAATTAAATTTGATTGATGGTAGGCTAATACGCTAGCTAAATGAAAATGCATTATTTGAACACTGACGTTACAGAGGCATTAGAAAGAGGAAACAAAACGGAGAACATAGAGACTAAGAATGTGTCCCCATAGGTTTAATATCCCCTTGGTTGATGGATAGGGCTGTGGTCAAAATTGGGATGCATTTTCAATTGCACTTCTAATCTAATCCAATACTACTAATTCTTGAACTGTACCAGCAAACCAGGGACATCCTAGCGACTATCAGGGGACCATGATAGGAATGTGCTAACAAATGTATGTTTTTTTTTTAATGGTAGCTTCCATCCGATCCATCTATCTGATGAGTGCATGGTGTGCTGAACTCCTAACCCAGGACGTGGGGAAGAAAGGAGTGCTCAACACAGCAACCGGGGGGACTGACACTAGAGCCATTAGATCTGCCAAACTAATTCCTCCACTTTGTTTCCTTTTTTGGACTATTTGAGAATGCCTGTTTTATTTAGAGGAATAAATCACATGAACAACATTCGAATACCTTAGTCAGACACGGAGGCTTTACAGCATCGAGTCGAGCAGTGGTAAGAGCAATTATCACTGCTAACACAATCCCTGCTACGTTTATGTTTGCGGGAAATAGATAAATCAACTTTTTGGTGAAGAAAACAGGGAGAGAAAGAAACAGAGAGCAAGTTGATGTCTCTCTCTGAGCCTTCCTGGTGGTGATGGGGCACCCCATGCTAAATAAACAACAGTAACAAATCCTCTGGCCTGTTCTACTGTGGATAATGACCTCTTTAAAGTCTGGTAATTACCCACAACCCTCTAGGGGAATGAGGCAGCCTGGTCATGGCCGGTAATCCTGACCTGACCTGAAAATCCTAAATTTTGAGGAATAAACACCCTGTCATGAAACACATGAATCTCTCCATGTATGTTTAGCTGTGCTACTGGTGGCATCTATATGAGAAGATAATATCAACCCTTCTGCCATTACTTGGTCAGCATTTGGAGCTTGAACAAGTTTGAAAGCAGAACCCGGCAGTGTTTAGACTTTCTCAAAAAAGGAAATAATCCAACAAATTTGTGTGAAAATGAATATTTGGAGTGCAGTGGTTTTATAGCAAACACGTGCGGGATGTATTTAAACATTGGCCCCTCGGCCAAAGTAAGGGAGATCTATGCTCTTTAATTGCTGTGTTTAGTGAACTGGGAGCCAGGCTAATCCCCATTCAGAAGGCTCAAACATAAACTTCCCAGGATGACTGATTTCCATACGAATGCCAGTGAGGCCAGAGGTTGCGATAGGAGGGAGTTCTGTGTCGCGGCTCGGGCTCCGCGGGTCACGTCAAGCTGCCTGGCCCGCCACTTCTGCAAAAAAGAAGAGGTTGGGATTGGAGAGACTGAGGATCTGTGGGGCCTTGTGTGTTCTGTGTCGTGGCCCTGCCTCCGCGGGTCGCGTCATGCCGCCCAGGCCCGACTCCGGAGGAGGCCTGCTAGTAATTTGCTGGGCAAATACGCCAGTGGCCACACCGGGTCAGATGACAACCCGGCAACTGACTGTTTGGACGCTTTTGATGAAGTGGGGCACTGGAACATCAAACAATTCAAGGCCTCCATTCAGATGCATGTATTCCGCCCAGCGCCCCCCTGGGGAAGGGGAGAGGAGGCCAGTGAAAGTGAGAAGGGAGAGAGAGCCCTGACTGGGAGTGGATGGTGTCCGACTAAAGTACATCCTAAATGGCACCCTACTCTTTAGCAAGCCATGGTCAAACGTAGTGCACTAAGTAGGGAATGGGATGCCATTTGGGACACACTTGGCCAGAGTAATAATGATGTTTTTTAATCACTAATCGGTTCTGGTCAATACATACCGTTTTTTTTGCACAACCACTCAAGCGTTCAGGTGTTCAGGTACATTACAGTACTGTAAGATTACACAATCTGAACAAATTGCAACATTCTCTGAGGTCTAAAATAGACTTAACGCCAATAGAATCATGCCAATGAAGGCCGTCTTTGATAAAAGGAGTGAGGAATAAGCCATATTCCCTCCATTAAACATCCCCTATGTATTGCACTGTGAGGGAGGCACCTCAGTCGTACATAGTGGAGAACATAAAATAATTCCCTCCTACACCCGAAACACAGCCAGCCCACACACACAGAGGGCATTTCCACATTTCCCTTGCTCTTTCAAGGTAATTAATTGTTTTTTTGTCAACACACTAAACAAAGGAGTCTTATCTTGGAGGCTACGTGTTTTCCCACCATAGATTAGCATGTGCCCCGTGGCCCCCGTTTGCCCCTGCTGGCCCCTGCTAGTCTCCAGCTAATTAAACTAGTAGTTCAGAGCTGGGCAACAAAAGCTATTAGACAATGTAATCGTCGGTAACACCGATACCAGTTTCCTCCCTCATATGAAGTCCAGCGGGTCACATGGCCCGCCCCGTTGGTACAGTACAATGTAGACAATTGGGGTGTAAATATACTGATTTGTGAATGTCAGTACTCCTACAGAGCTCAAAACTCCACATTCTCGGTTAAATGACGGAATAGGCTAAGTCACGGCTTTCGTAAAGGGACTCTCGTCCTCGAAAACAGCTAAAACGAAAAGAGACGAAGCAGAGCGTCTATGAACTGAAAGTGATTAGCCTGACTCCTCTCTCCATCCCCAACCACCCCCCTCCACATCCACCGCCGCTCCAGACACGACTGCACCTGGGGATGTTTGCTGAGCCAAAGGGGAGCGGATTGGGGGGCTGTGTGGACACGCACACGCGCACACACACACACAGCAAATTCCACTTTTAACAGGGGCCACCAGCTCTCAAAGCAGAGGCTACAGTCATATGGCCCCTGTCTATTGTTCCCTAGTTCCGCTCAGAGGTGATTAACACTGTGGGAACTAGCTGTACACACATGGGCAGAGCGGTGGGCCGAACAGGCGTGTGGTCGGGCTTCCCTGGGTCATGGGATGCCGCTTGTAGACCAGGAGCTCTCATATAAATTCCTGCACGGTTACAAACCACTGCGCCCTAAGGGAGTGGAGGGGTTTGAAACAGGATGAAGGTTGCTGAAAGTGCTTATGGTTAACGGCACTTGAAGTCACAGAGCCTCCCATCATGGTTTTATGTGTGCAAAGTTTGCAGAGGTGCGACACTGACATTGTTAGTGTTTGGACCGGTAGGCTGAAGAAGATATTTCGCAGAGGACCGACGTGTTCATTCTATGGGTTAGCTAAGAGAGGAAACGTTACCACATTGAAAACCAAGGGTAATTAATTAAGTCAACAAAAGGTTTGAAACTGGTCATGGCAAGCCAATCCACAGTGACAGTTCCACGTCTGCATGCATTGACTTGTGGAAGTGTCAAATGTAAAGCCCCACCAACACAAATTGGGACAGTGGGTTATATAAGTGATAGGTGGAAAGACTAGCAGCCCCAGAAATGGGCAATTACGTTAAAACTAGACGACTGCACCAGACTGAGCCAGTGGATTGTTCAAGAGGGTGGATTTGACTTTAAATACTCTAAACCCCTTTCAGCTTTAAATTGAGCTTGCTGCTCAGTATAATCCATGTTGACATCCATTTGAGCTTCTGTTAAGATCTTTTGTCAGGAACTTCATCCGATGCCACCTCTTCAGTAAGTGTCACCTCTTTAGAACTCTCAGGTCCACAATTATAAGTAGCGAGAATTTCCTCACCTCCTACTCCTTACAACTAATTAGACGTTCAACCACAGAACTCAGAGACTTTGATGGGCGCTACTGTGGCTGCTACACGTGACAGCATAGTAAACATGCCGTCATTCTGTCAGGAAAACTGACACACAATGGAGATATCAAAGAGAAAAACATGCTCCCAAAGTCTAAGAGAGTTATCATGTTACTGTTTTCCATAAGGGAAATGTCAAAGAAGTAATAAACAACAACTGCAAATTACTTTCCTGGAGGGACAGCTCAAAAACTTCTGGTACCAAGGAAATGCTGAAAGGTTAAAAAAGGACAAATGGCACCAATTCTAAGACGTGAGTCATGCAGACAACAGTAAATAAGTAGGAACATATGCACGGCAAAAGTATCTGACACAAACCACGTCTTAATTCTGAGACTGTTCTAACAGACATTGTACATCATTTACCGGTCATGAATAAGAACAGCTGATCTACATTGTTGCCTGGTAACAGCCCACTACCTTTGCTAACATTAAATAAAACAGTGATTGTGAAATAGTCTGGCATTGGGAATGTCTGAAAATAGAGTCCATATTGAGAGTCATCTAAAACGCAACATGTAAAACACCATCTGCAAATACACACTAGTTTGATTTACACAGCAGCATATTGTATGTTCCAATTTTTAGAAGAAAATAAAACAATATCATGTATCAGATTTACAAATTAAGGTTGAGATAAAGTTATTTGATCCCAACTCTTGTCAAAATCAATTATTTTCCCAGAGTAAATTTAGTTCATAGGTCTTCAAAAGCAACCATTTTGCCTGAAGGACCCATAAGGTTGGCCATGGTGGATTTTCAACATTCTGAATTTTGTGAAAACACCTAAAATTACATCTCCCCAGAACAACTGGGTGGAACTTGTTGAAATTTGATAAACTGTATAGCATTTATTGATCAATTTCTCCTACAGAATATTTTCTAGGCTAGTATCTCAAACAACATGGAGCATATCGACAAATAAAGTTGCTGTAATCTTAGACATGAATGCATGTACCGAATTTCTGACACAGCTATTCATATTATAACATGATATACATGATCAACAAATACTTTCAAGACCTGTAAAATAAGGGTTATTTGAGAAGATAGAAACTTGGAGGGTAGATGGCTCGAATCCCGGGCCACTGCTCCTCACAGCTATTTTGCAGCTTGTGGCAGTAAAAACGATTGAAAATGTCCAAACAGTGGTAACCTGTGACCTGGGTCAATCTCAGCAATACATGGGATGACTCCTGACCTCAGCAGTCATTGGCCCTTGATAACAGGCCCGTGCTTTCAGGACTTAGCTCAATGGTTCAGCCTAAAGGGCTTGGAAAGAAAATCCCCTCAACCACCTCAGCATGCTTCAGCTGTTGTTTGGAATTTCTATTAAAAAAAAGAAATAATGTGATTGTGTCTTAATATAATCACAGTTTAGTGGTAGGCAACCAAATGCAAGTCAATTTTTTGTTAAAGCTGTACATAACTAAAAGCAATAACAGGTAATGCACTCTTCTCCAAGTACATAGTAAAGGAAAATACTTCCTGACTGAGCAAGCAGTTTGAGAAGCCCAATAGCTTGGGAGGTTTTCCCATTAAAATGCATCGGCACTTTACACACTTAAACAAAGTAAAATCATTATGTTTTGACAGCATAATCAAGGTACAATCAAATGTATTAAAGAAGAGAGCTTTAATGGCTGTATTATTTTTATTAGTCTATAAATTATAAATATATCATTTTAGCCCAGCTGCCTCCTACATGATTAGTCAAGTCACATTCTGAACACCTCTTCCACAAGTGAATATGTTAGCAAAATAGTTTACATCAAAACGCTGTTTAAAATCTCAGTCCTTGGTGATTACACGCCCCAAACAAAACCACACACGACATGAACACAGTGAACATGAAAGACACCACTGAAACAAGGGCAACGAACCTGTATTATACAGGTTGAAAACGCCATACATTTTGAAGTCCATCACCCTCGATATACAGAACAATTTCTAGCCAAGCGGCGGGCTGAATAATAAAAAAACAGCGCGCGCATAACTAACTCCATTCAAACTATATGCGGTTCTTTCTTCTGGCTAGGTGAAGAGGGGCCACTTACAAGACTGCAAAAAGGGGAAAGAAAGTATTCAGTGTGACTCGCATTCCAAAGTATTACAAGAGCCCTCAATGAACTTGAGCAATGAGCATGTCGAGAGACCCCTGTGGAGTGGAGCACTCCAAACCGCCTCGGGCTACACTGTACCGTGCTCTTCCCCTGTCTCGCTCTGCTCCCAGCCCCGTGCACATTCTGATCACGGAAACGATGTTCTCCGGATTTTAATAACCCCCGCACGGAAATCTGGTTAAATTATCTACGCTAATTTACTTGCGGCGTGGATTACATGCGCTGCCCTCTGGAGTTATTGAGACAGCTTATTTTGGCTCGACGCCGCAAACGTTACGAAACACCTCAAATTCAACAAATTCTGAAGTCTGGGACCACTGACCCGACAAGATGCACGGGACACTGTCGGGTGATGCCCTGCCGGGTTGTATTGTAGTCATCTTCACTTGTTGTTTCCATATTTTTCATATTCAGCGGGTGAAAGGGATGTTCAATATGATTTGAACATGGTGATTGGCTTAGTGAGTGAAGAACTTTCCACTTTTCGGTCTTGAAAACGCCTGTAGTGACTATGGCATGTCTTAGGGGTATTGCCTTGTAGCACGAGGAAGCACCGCTCAATGAGTTTGGAGGCACTTGTAGAGTTTTAGCAGACGTAAGGATTCTGTAGACTTCCGAATCATTAATGAAGACGATCCATAAAACCTTCCCACAGAGCTCGCTGTGGATCCTGGGAAATGTTTTCTGGTCAAATGCTGTAACCGCTAGGACACCTGCTACACTGATGATGTTTCAGATTGTTGTTTTTAGCAAGCCTATGTTTCTTTTGGACTTTAAACCCTGATTTCATGCCTCTTAATGTTTACTTCAGCAGTTCTCATACCTGTCGTCAGGGACCAGCAGACGATTCAGATTTTAAACTGAACTAGCTCATTCACCTAATCAAGGGAGTCATTCGTTTTTACAAGTCTTATAAGAAAAGCCTTATGAGAACCCTAGGATTGGTTCCAATAAATGTTAACTCCTCTCTTTCTCCAATGTGTCTATCAAATAATAAGTACTAGAAAATAATCTGAAAGCATATATTTTAATCCTATAAAATGGTTTAAATAATGATAAAGTATTTTTTACTCTGATACATAACTGATACATCAACCTAGACAACACAATAAAATCACATATTATTGAGGTCCTAGAAAATAGCTAGGCTTGGGACAATAGAAGTCAACGCATTATGATTGGGGCTCTTATGGATCATTACAAAATTGCGTGATCAAAGACTAGAGTGCACCTTGCAATCGTCTGCAATGGAAATACAGCGAAATTAAACATATACTTTGAAATGCATTTTTGTAAAAACTTTTCACTCATTAATTCGAACCACTCTTCTTCTATATCAATATCTTGTGCAGTCAGTACCACCAAGGACACACAGCACGGACATTTTACTACGCTTGTTATTGTGTCCATAAGAGAAGGCGCGCGTGTCCAAGCTCCCGCCCCCGACCAACCCCCTGTCCCGCTCTGTGAAGTAATAAGTGGGAAATTCGGTGTAGAAATCTTGAAGGAAGGAAAAGTCGCAGGCAGGGGTTGGGGGAGGAGGAAAGCCTATTGACACCGTGAAATTGCATTAAACATGCCATTCTTCGCTCCAAGGACTTTCACGCTTCCCAAACTCTCTTCTGCTCTCTGGATGGATGCCGCCCGGCACAGAAGTTAGATGCAGCAAACTCACAAGAGGTGTCTTCAGCATCTTTCGTCCCACGGATAAACGGCCTTATTTGTAGCTGCCATCATCGCACTACCATTTGTATGACAGTGGTCTCATGAAATGCGGATATATTGATGCGTCTTACTTTTCTTGGGAGGAAACAGAACTTGAGAAAAAGTGCATAACCAAAAGATTTCAATAAAGCAGGACTACGGTTTTTGCTCCGGATAAAGAACTTCTAAAATGCACTTATTTGGAATATCTGTTCTTCTGGCCTATTCAGCGTTTATCTACACAAATCTAGCCAGTGAATCGGGTCACGAATTCAGTCATGACTATTATGATTATGATCTGGATCAAGGAGATGAACCGGTACGTATTTACATGAAAAGCATTTTAAGCATGCTATCTATATTAGCCTATATAAGTCTCGTGTGTATTGCAAATGATTAAATGTATATTCTAACACATTTTAGCATCACGTTGTTGAGTGTATAATGGAGGCGAGGGTAAAAAAAGTTTCACTAAACTAGACGTCACTGTACCAAACAGAGGCACGAAATATAAGGTCGTATAAACGTTAAATTTTAAGACAGGGAAAGTAACGGAATATACGGAATTTCATTAACTTTTCTTATACTTTTAATGTAATAAGTAGTAGACCAGGAAATTATATCAACATTATGTTGCAAAGGGGCAAGTTGGACTCTAGTTGATCACAGATGAGACAGAGAGCAATGAGCATTTCTGTCAGAACAAGGATGCGAGAAGATTAAAGAGCTTTCAAATTAGCAGAAGAAGCTGAGGCAGGTGTCGCTGGGTCAAAACGTGTGTTCTTGTACAAGTGCGCGCGCTGTCCAGTGGATACCGGAGATTAGATGACCGATAATCTCAAATACGCGGCTATACGATCATATGATAGCACACCTACTAATTTGTAGGATAAACACTGCAGCTAAGACAATGCCGTGAAAAGGTTCTCATTCTTAAAGCGCACTTTCTCTTCTTCTCCTTTCTCTCATCAGACTGCGCGTGTGTTAGTTTCGGTGCGCGCGCACGCATCGTGCATTAAGTATCGATCCCATGTATTTCCATAGAGTCACGAAAGGTTTTTTAAATTTATACATCTTTATGACCTTTAAAAACACAATGTACTGTGTGGATAGTTTCAATTCCAGTGCCTACCTCGGATATCAGTCTCATAGTTATGGTTTAGGGAATTCACTGTGCAAATAAATGTCTCCATATGCATACATTTAGACAGTGTAATGAAAATGTCCCATAGGTATTTATGGAAGCCGGTGTGTGGGAATCACTTATGTTAATAGCAACGTTCATCTAAAATTAGCCTGAGTGGTCTGTTGTTTTCATAGCTTTCCTATAACCCCCTGGAGTGGTTTTCAAACCAAAAAGTAATTTAGATTAATCTCACTGGAATTCCAGGAGTACATGTATACCTTTAATGGTTTCTTTGCAATCCGTCTGTCTGTGTCTATGTGTGTGTGTGTCTAGGGGGGGGGGTGTGTAGCTGTGTGGTGGGTAATATTTGCTCAGTAAGAACTGTGCTCCAACCCAAAGCAGCATGTGTGAGTATAGAATTAGAGCACTTCCTGTACAGGATCAGAGTGTTTCTGCTTCAGTGCTGTAAGGACACTACCGTAACTCATGGGTCCCAACTGGAACTCTATTCCCTACATAGTGCACCATTTTTCACCAGAACCTTATAGACAACTGGTTACCATTTAGGGTCTGCTTGGATACTGTAACTACAGCACAACTAATGTAGTATTCCTTTCACCACATCAGTCATTGTTGGCATCAGGATTGGGTTTTCTGGGGCGCCCTGTCAGGCTTATTTTTATTCTTAAAATGTTTCTCTTCAGCACCTTAACTCGTTCAGCAACTCCCCGGGCAAACAACTTCACTGAAACGACCTGGTGGCGGGTGAGACATCCACTTAAAGAGTACTAATGGTGAATCTCCTGGGAGATGGAGGTGTTTGGGTTGAGAGGGAGCTCATCCATGGGGGTGGGGGGGGTGGGGGGGGGGATAAGAGGCGTTGAGGAGAGGGATGGCTGTAGCTTGTGGTAACCTTAAGGGTTTGGAGCTGGCTTCAATCCAACCGTTGTGGACTGCATATGCCAGGGGGTCTGTCAAAATAGTCTGGTCCTGGAGAACTGGGCTGAAGCAATTTCATATTGAAGCGTTGATTGCTTTGTGACTGTTTGTTTTATTATTACTGCACACACAAACACCTATAAAGTGCCATATTTTGTAGGGTAAATACATAAAACCTGGTTGTTAGAGTCACAATTGGAAAAGATTTTCAGGTGAACACTACCTGAGGTAATTAAGCACACCGGCTTAATTAAACCAAACTTGTACCTCAGACTTCAGGCACTTATGTAGAACTGTAAAGATAGGGTAGCTACACATATCAGCCAAACCAGATGTATTCAAGACAGGGCTAGGAGCGTGGGGAAGGGATGTTTCCGGCTTTTACCGTGACGTTCAGACTAGTATGTGAAGTAATCCAGTTGTTTTCAAAAGACAACAGATAAAACACAGGTGGTAGAGATTACCCCGCATCTGTTTTTCTTCTCTACAATATCTCTAATACACAGCCCACCTGTCTCAACTCCTAGACATACCACTGAAAACCAAAATGTACCTTCTTGGGACCCTTTTTCCTGTTTAAAAAGAAGAAAACAGCACTGCATCAGAAATGAGCTAAACACATTGGTGGCTGTAAGACCACCAATGGTCTTACAGCCACCAATGTTGTGTTTGGGGGCAGCTTAAGCAATGGCAGAGAGGGTAATAGTTCAACTGCCTTTTCTGGACAAACTGGCCATTTCACTATGTGAAACGTCTACAATGGCAAGCATTTAAGTGCTGGACACCATATAAAAGTGTTGAAATACAATACAAGGCCATAATACAGGTGCTGGTCATATAATTAGAATATCATCAAAAAGTTGATTTATTTCAGTAATTCCATTCAAAAAGTGAAACTTGAATATTATATTCATTCATTACACACAGACTGATATATTTCAAATGTTTATTTCATTTCATTGTGATGATTAAAACTGACAACTAATGAAAATCCCAAATTCAGTATCTCAGAAAATTAGAATATTACTTAAGACCAATACAAAAAAAGGATTTTTAGAAATGTTGGCCAACTGAAAAGTATGAACATGAAAAGTATGAGCATGTACAGAACTCAATACTTAGTTGGGGCTCCTTTTGCCTGAATTACTGCAGCAATGCGGCATGGCATGGAGTCGATCAGTCTGTGGCACTGCTCAGGTGTTATGAGAGCCCAGGTTGCTCTGATAGTGGCCTTCAGCTCTTCTGCATTGTTGGGTCTGGCGTATCGCATCTTCCTCTTCACAATACCCCATAGATTTTCTATAGGGT